>CM032410.1:2126015-2154930 GCA_019049475.1 Eueides isabella | reverse complement strand
GTTCCTTGACCGTTTCGAAGGCCTTGCGGAGCCCGAACGTTGGACACCAGTTTCGCGCCGATCGGAGCAGTAGAAACTGAAAAAAAGGCCCCCCCCACCACACCCTAAACTCACCAGGCAGGTAAAAACAGACTGACCTTGGTAAAACTTTTGCCTTTTAAACGACTGTGGCTTAAAAGTTTTTCTAGTCCTTGGCTAGAGAACACTGGGAAAAATTCTTAAAAATTTATACATTGACACTTAGTATCTCTAGTGCCAGGAAGGTGGTGAAGATTACTCTGGGAAATAAATTTACGGTTTTGACTCTTTGACAGCCCCTTTTGGAGCGCCGTACTAGATTTAAGATATACAGACACTTGGCGGCTTTTTACACCGCCTAACTAAAGACTTTGTTGGAGAGCCTATATATTTTAAAGTTCTAATATAGTATATATATTTCTTATTTTACAATTTTGACACGGTGGGCCTTGGAGAGGAAAATTAGATTTTTGTCAGAAAAACCTTTTGGTTCCTCTCATCATTTATTAATAAAAAAAAAAAATTTAAATTTGCTTTCTCTCCAGCAAATAAACTTTAGTTTAAGCTTGACATCTGGGTGGCCCTTTACACCACTCAGTCTTACTGAATTGACGAGTCCCTCGGCGAAGCAGTATGTTTGGGTTCCGAACACCCGCAAAGGGTAACAGGTGGAAGTCGGCACGAGAATCTTTAGGCTCCGATGATGAAGGGGAAATTTCAAATAAATTTTCGCCCCCGACGACTACCCCACAGAAATCCCCAGATCCCTCGACAGTACCGACCCGTCCTCAAAAACATAAAACAAAGCTCGATCCCCAAGAAGATAGTAGGTCAAAGACGACAGACAGACGGACTTACACGAATAAAACAGCCGAAGCCAAGGCCTGCTTGACTAAAGCTAAAATCCATCTGGGCAACTCGCGCAACTTGCGAACTGACATAAAGGCAGAGGTCACAAGTGCGATTGAGCGGTTATACCAGTTGGTGAAGGAAGCGGAGGAGGAAGCAAAAAAGGAAAACATCATAGAAATAATAGAGGAAAGGAAACAGAGTAAAGAATGTAAAACTATGAAGGAAGAGGAATTAATAAAGAAGTTGGATGAACATGCGGAGTTAATTAGAAAGAACGGGGAGAAAATGGAAGACCTAAAACAGGCAATGGAGAAACAAAAAGACACCATCGAAAAGTCCACATACGCGAGCGTGGCTGCTGGTGAAACCAAGAGGCCCAGTCCCCAGCCAGCTGCACTGCACTCGGTTGTGGTCTCCTCGAAAAAACGAGATGGATACAGGGGAAGAAGTCCTTGAACAGATAAGAAAAGCTGTAAACGCGAAAGAAGGATGGGCAAAAGTAGAAAGAGTAAAGAAGGCGAAAGACCAAAAAGTGATACTGGGGTGTTGTTCAGAAGAGGAGAGGAATAAGGTAAAGGAGCGACTGAAAAGTGCAAGCGACCGGTTAAACGTCGAGGATATTAAGAATAAGGATCCGCTTCTGATTCTTTGGGACGTTCTGGCGTATAACACCGACGCAGATATTCAGAGCGCTCTGAGGAATCAGAATCGGACTCTATTCGACGGCATTACCGACGAAGAGTTCCGAGCGGAAATAAGGTTCCGCCGGAAGGCCAGAAACCCGCTGACAGGCCATGTAGTCATAAGGGTGTCCCCCAGAGTGTGGAACCGGGCGAATGCAGCGGGAGCGCTGCACATAGACTTGCAAAAGATCAGAGTGGCAGATTTTTCGCCACTCGTGCAGTGCTCTCTCTGCCTAGGCTACGGGCACGGACGACGTTTTTGCAAGGAAACAGCCCCCAGGTGCAGCCATTGTGGGGGACACCACTTAAGGACGAAGTGCGAAAGCTGGGTCAGCAATGCACCACCATCCTGCTGCAACTGCGCTGATGCTAAAGTGGAAAAAGCCGACCATAATGCGTTCAGCGCAGAATGCCCAGTGCGACGGAAATGGGATGCACTGGCAAGGGCCAGCGTGGCATATTGCTAAGGGCAACTTTCTCGCCTCAATAGGTGCAGGATTCTCCACGGCTCGAGTAAACCTGAAAGAAAAATATAAAAGGAAAATTAAAATTAAAATCAAAGTAAAATTTAATATTAAAAATGTACACACAACTCACCTTGAAGAACGAAACTTTACCACAGAATTGTACCGTGCCACACTACTGAGAAGTCAGGAAAAAGTCGAGCGTCGTTGGACCGAACTGCCAACGACGGAAACAAATGATGGGACGCAATATAAACAATTGGATCCCCCATTTATTTTAGTCGGGTCTATCGGAACGGCGACGTTCGGTTTAGTAGTCAAAAAATCGGCTCATGGGTTCGAAAACAGGGTAAATGTCTCCCTCACATACCAGAACGCAGCTATTATTACCGGTTTTCGTAAAGAAACACAGTATAATAAAATTGTTGGAAGTGAGGGGACATTAACGATGTCACTCTGTAGAATTCCTAGGAAACGGAGTCTGATCGTCAAAAGTCTAAATCAAACTTGCAAATACTTAGAAAAGTTGAAATAGTAATAAAAACACAGTAAAATAATTTATAAAATAGTATAACAAGTAGTAAAAATAAAATAAAACATAAAATAGTATAACAAGTAGTATAAATAAAATAAGACATAAAATAGTATAACAAGTAGTATAAAACAAGGCATAAATTAGAATAACAAGCACTATAAAACAAAGTATAAAGTAGAATAATAAGTAGCATAAAATAAGTCTAAATAAACTAGATAATTCAAACCACACAACAATTTTAAAATCACCACTATAGAAAATTAAACATAAAAGGATACCAAAAGTCTCTGATTACGTCAGAGGGACGAGAAAAAAAAAATAAAAAAAAAAAAAAAAAAAAAAAAAAAAAAAAAAAACAAAAAAAAAAAAAAAAAAACCAAACCTACCCTTTTTTTTTTTTTTTTTTTTTTTTTTTTTTTTTTTAACGTGAGGAAATCCGATTACGGATACCCGGCCGAGTGGGGACTCGAGCGCGGGTTATGTGGGACTCGCGGACTGGCAGATGTAGGCCGTCCGAATACCCACTAAAACCTCACGGTGCTCCTCCTCAACCGCCTTTTTGGCCGCACGACACGGGAACTAGAGTCTTCCGTGAAGCGCGGCGGCGGGAGCCTGTCGGCACGTCGCGGAGTCAAGGGTGGTGTGGTCACCCTCGACGGCCTGCTCTGAGTAGCGCGCGGGAGCAACCTGCGCGCGCCTACTCGGGCCAGGTTAGGAGGCGGTCAGCTGCCCCAAGCTGACCGCCCTCTGGCTCATTAGGGCGGAAGGCGGCGGTCGTGTGCCGCCCTCCGGCGACCCGGTCTTTTGCGACGGATAGCGAGTTCAGCTGATGCCTCCCTCGCACGTTCCGCTGCCTCCTTCTCGAGCACCACTGCCTCGCAGAAGGAAGAGACCGCGTCCCACGACGTCTCGCTACCGGCCATAGCCTTGACTACGGCCGGCAGGGAAAGGTCGTCCCCTATGACGCCGCGCAATGCGCGACGTTGAGACGCCCAGGCTGGGCACACCTCCAGCGTGTGCTGGGCCGTCTCTTCGAGGCAGTCGCAGTGGTGGCAGCGGGCGTCGGGCTCCCTCCCAGCGACCCGACACAGATATCTCCCAAAGCAACCGTGCCCTGAGAGTACCTGTGTGGTGCGTAAGGTTAGGACGCCATGTCGCCTCGCTAACCACTGGCGGAAAACTGGACGCACTGCCTCGATCGTCCTCCGGCCGGCGGTTGGTGTTGCCAGCCGGGACTCCCACTCTTGCAATGCGGCATCCCGCGCCTCCTCCTGTGGTGCTGACCTTGCCAAACCCCCGGAGGCAGGACCTCGACGCCGGCAATAAACCGACGCCAGAGCAATCGCGTCCAGGTCCCACGGCAGGACTCCTGCCAGCACACACGCCACCTCACCGGAGATGGTCCTGTACCCCCGTATCACCTTGATGGCCATCACCCTCTGCGCCCGCCGCAGCAGGGCGACGTTTTGCCGGTTCAGGGCGTCCGCCCATACGGGAGCACCGTACAGCGCCATCGATCGGACCACTCCGGTGTACAGCCGACGGCTCGAGGCGCGCGGCCCACTTACGTTGGGCAAAAGGCGCGCCAAGGCCCCCGCTGTCTTCAACAGCCTCGGGACCATTCGTATAAAATGGTCCCGAAAACTCCACCTGTTGTCCAAGACAAGTCCGAGGTACTTCAAGCTCCTCTTCACCTCAATCGTCACACCGCCAACGACGATGTGGGCCTCTGGTGGAGCGGCCCTCCTCGGAGCATTGAACCTTTTTTTTTTTTTTTTTTTTTTTTAACGTGAGGAAATCCGATTACGGATACCCGGCCGAGTGGGGACTCGAGCGCGGGTTATGTGGGACTCGCGGACTGGCAGATGGAGGCCGTCCGGATACCCACTAAAACCTCACGGTGCTCCTCCTCAACCGCCTTTTTGGCCGCACGACACGGGAACTAAAGTCTTCCGTGAAGCGCGGCGGCGGGAGCCTGTCGGCACGTCGCGGAGTCAAGGGTGGTGTGGTCACCCTCGACGGCCTTCTCGGAGTAGCGCGCGGGAGCAACCT
Organism: Eueides isabella; assembly: GCA_019049475.1. Taxonomy (NCBI): domain Eukaryota; kingdom Metazoa; phylum Arthropoda; class Insecta; order Lepidoptera; family Nymphalidae; genus Eueides; species Eueides isabella. The sequence continues at coordinate 2,150,326 of CM032410.1, read as the reverse complement.
GCGCGCGCCTACTCGGGCCAGGTTAGTAGGCGATCAGCTTCCCCAAGCTGACCGCCCTCCGGCTCATTAGGGCGGAAGGCGGCGGTCGTGTGCCGCCCTCCGGCGACCCGGTCTTTTGCGGCGGATAGCGAGTTCGGCTGATGCCTCCCTCGCACGTTCCGCCGCCTCCTTCTCGAGCACCACTGCCTCGCAGAAGGAAGAGACCGCGTCCCACGACGTCTCGCTACCGGCCATGGCCTTGACCACGGCCGGCAGGGAGAGGTCGTCCCCAATGACGTCGCGCAGAGCGCGACGTTGAGACGCCCAAGCTGGGCACACCTCCAGCGTGTGCTGGGCCGTCTCGTCGAGGCAGTCGTCGCAGTGGTGGCAGCGGGCGTCGGGCTCCCTCCCAGCGACCCGACACAGGTAACCCCCGAAGCAACCATGCCCCGTGAGCACCTGCGTGGTGCGGAAGGTTAGGACGCCGTGACGCCTCGCTAACCACTGGCGGAAGACTGGACGAACAGCCTCGATCGTCCTCCGGCCGGCAGATGGTGTTGCCAGCCGGGACTCCCACACCTCTAATGCGGCATCCCGCGCCTCCTCTTGTGGTGCTGACCTATCCGCGGACCCGGACACGAGGCCCCGACGCCGGCAATAGACCGACGCCAGAGCAGTCGCGTCCAGATCCCACGGCATGACTCCGGCCAGCACGCACGACACCTCACCGGAGATGGTCCGATACCCCCGTATCGCCCGGATGGCCATCACCCTTTGCGCCCGTCGCAGCAGAGTGACGTTGTGCCGGTCCAGGGCGTCCGCCCATACGGGGGCACCGTAGAGGGCCATCGACCTGACCACTCCGGTGTACAGCCGACGGCTCGAAGCGCTCGGCCCATCCACATTGGGCAAGAGGCGCGCCAAGGCCGCCGCCGTCTTCAACAGTTTCGGGGCCAAAGATGAAAAGTGGCCCCGGAAACTCCACCGACCGTCCAGAACAAGACCGAGGTACTTCATGCTCCTTTTGACGTCAATTTTGACGCCACCGACGACGATATGGGCATCTGGTGGTGGGCCCTTTCGAGGAGCATGAAAGTATAATGCCTCGGACTTGTTCAGGGCAACTTCCAAACCAAGCCGCCTGATGCGGCTGACAACATCGGCCACCCCGGCCGTCGCGAGGACCGCCGCCTCCCGGTAGGTCCTCTGCTGCGCAAAGACCAGCGTGTCATCGGCGTAACAGAGGACCTTTATCCCCCCCAAGTTGCTGCCCCGCAGCACCCAGTCGTATCCGATGTTCCAGAGGATGGGTCCCAGCACCGATCCTTGTGGAACACCGGATGACACCTCGTACTCCTTCCATCCACCAGGAGCTGGAAAGATCACGGACCTCCCGGACAGGTAAGCCCCGATGACACGGCACAGGTATGGAGGCACACGGTGGTATAAAAGTGCCTCCTTAATGCAGGGCCAGGGGAGGGAGTTAAAGGCGTTGGCGATGTCTAAAGACACCGCCAAAATCCCGTCACCCCGAGCAACCGCATCCTGCGCATGGGACTTCACCTCGAGTATGGCATCCACCGTCGAACGCCCACTGCGGAAGCCATACTGCAGGTCCGAGAGGCACGGACCTGTCCCCTCCAAGTGGCGTTGTAGCCTCCTCGCTACAACTCGCTCGAAGAGCTTGGCGATCTCGCTCAAGAGCACGATAGGCCTATAGGCGGAGGCTGAATCCGCCGGACGCCCCTCCTTCTTAATGAGGACTAACCTGCCTGTCTTCCACCGCTGTGGAATTATGGCTTGAGCCAGACAGGCAGTGAATAGCCCTCGCACTCTGGGCCCCATGGTGTTCAGGGCCAGAGTTAGCGCCCGGCCGGGGATGCCATCCAGGCCAGGGGCGGTGCTCTTGTGCCGAGATCGGCGAACAGCTTCTTCGAGCTCCTCCTCCTCCAACGGTGGTGTGACACCGTCTTCCTCCTCTCGCGCTGCAGGGCGGGCCATAGTAGGTGGAGAAAAGTTGGCCCGCTGCGGGAATAGCGACGACAGCACCCCTCGGAGAATATCCGGTCGGAGCGTCTGCGTCAGTGGTGGAGCCCAAGCCCGTAGCCTACCGATCACCATCCGGTAAGGCGTCCCGTACGGGTCTTGGTCTATCCCCGCAATCATTCGATCGTGCGACTCGCCCTTCGCACGACCGATTGCCTCCTGCAGCCGCGTCCTCGCCTCGACATAGACCTGGTACAGTCGGTCTTCCTCCTTCTGCACCTTCTGTACCCGTCTTCGATAGTGGCTGTACTGGCGTCTCGCACCAACGCAGGTGTTACGCAGTTGTGCGATCTCCCACGACCACCAGTACACTTGTCGCCGCTGAGGGCGACGCCCGGAACGGGGCATAGACGCGTCACAGATACGCGTCAACGCCCCCTGCACCCAGGTGGCGGCGTCTTCTGCAGACCGGAGCATTGAACCTAACCTAACCTAACCTAACCTAACCTAACCTAACCTAACCCATACAAATTGAATTTTTCAAACCAACTACTATCAGACTGAAACTTAAATACATAGTAGATCTGACCTAATATAGACTATAAATATAAAAATTTACATTATTACAAACATTTGGACACCTGAAAATTCAGTCTGAAAATTTTGACATATAACACTTTAAAAAATTTTTTGAACTGACTTACCTCACTTTGATTGAGGAGTTATTGGTAGCGTTGCGTAGGTCCCTCCGCGCAGCACCTTCTAAATTTTTTTCCAAATTTTTTGACAAACTTTCGCGCCATTTACACGCGAAAAACTTTGAAAAATTCAATTTTTCTAAATTTTTAAGTGCACACCCCCCTCCCCCCTCTGACGTTCCTTGACCGTTTCGAAGGCCTTGCGGAGCCCGAACGTTGGACACCAGTTTCGCGCCGATCGGAGCAGTAGAAACTGAAAAAAAAAGGCCCCCCCACCACACCCTAAACTCACCAGGCAGGTAAAAACAGACTGACCTTGGTAAAACTTTTGCCTTTTAAACGACTGTGGCTTAAAAGTTTTTCTAGTCCTTGGCTAGAGAACACTGGGAAAAATTCTTAAAAATTTATACATTGACACTTAGTATCTCTAGTGCCAGGAAGGTGGTGAAGATTACTCTGGGAAATAAATTTACGGTTTTGACTCTTTGACAGCCCCTTTTGGAGCGCCGTACTAGATTTAAGATATACAGACACTTGGCGGCTTTTTACACCGCCTAACTAAAGACTTTGTTGGAGAGCCTATATATTTTAAAGTTTTAATATAGTATATATATTTCTTATTTTACAATTTTGACACGGTGGGCCTTGGAGAGGAAAATTAGATTTTTGTCAGAAAAACCTTTTGGTTCCTCTCATCATTTATTATTAAAAAATTTTGATTTTGCTTTCTCTCCAGCAAATAAACTTTATTTTAAGCTTGACATCTGGGTGGCCCTTTACACCACTCAGTCTTACTGAATTGACGAGTCCCTCGGCGAAGCAGTATGTTTGGGTTCCGAACACCCGCAAAGGGTAACAGGTGGAACTCGGCACGAGAATCTTTAGGCTCCGATGATGAAGGGGAAATTTCAAATAAATTTTCGCCCCCGACGACTACCCCACAGAAATCCCCAGATCCCTTCGACAGTACCGACCCGTCCTCAAAAACATAAAACAAAGCTCGTTCCCCAAGAAGATAGTAGGTCAAAGACGACAGACAGACAGACTTACACGAATAAAACAGCCGAAGCCAAGGCCTGCTTGACTAAAGCTAAAATCCATCTGGGCAACTCGCGCAACTTGCGAACTGACATAAAGGCAGAGGTCACAAGTGCGATTGAGCGGTTATACCAGTTGGTGAAGGAAGCGGAGGAGGAAGCAAAAAAGGAAAACATCATAGAAATAATAGAGGAAAGGAAACAGAGTAAAGAATGTAAAACTATGAAGGAAGAGGAATTAATAAAGAAGTTGGATGAACATGCGGAGTTAATTAGAAAGAACGGGGAGAAAATGGAAGACCTAAAACAGGCAATGGAGAAACAAAAAGACACCATCGAAAAGTCCACATACGCCAGCGGTGCTGCTGGTGAAACCAAGAGGCCCAGTCCCCAGCCAGCTGCACTGCACTCGGTTGTGGTCTCCTCGAAAAACGAGATGGATACAGGGGAAGAAGTCCTTGAACAGATAAGAAAAGCTGTAAACTGCGAAAGAAGGATGGGCAAAAGTAGAAAGAGTAAAGAAGGCGAAAGACCAAAAAGTGATACTGGGGTGTTGTTCAGAAGAGGAGAGGAATAAGGTAAAGGAGCGACTGAAAAGTGCAAGCGACCGGTTAAACGTCGAGGATATTAAGAATAAGGATCCGCTTCTGATTCTTTGGGACGTTCTGGCGTATAACACCGACGCAGATATTCAGAGCGCTCTGAGGAATCAGAATCGGACTCTATTCGACGGCATTACCGACGAAGAGTTCCGAGCGGAAATAAGGTTCCGCCGGAAGGCCAGGAACCCGCTCACAGGCCATGTAGTCATAAGGGTGTCCCCCAGAGTGTGGAACCGGGCGAATGCAGCGGGAGCGCTGCACATAGACTTGCAAAAGATCAGAGTGGCAGATTTTTCGCCACTCGTGCAGTGCTCTCTCTCTGCCTAGGCTACGGGCACGGACGACGTTTTTGCAAGGAAACAGCCCCCAGGTGCAGCCATTGTGGGGGACACCACTTAAGGACGAAGTGCGAAAGCTGGGTCAGCAATGCACCACCATCCTGCTGCAACTGCGCTGATGCTAAAGTGGAAAAAGCCGACCATAATGCGTTCAGCGCAGAATGCCCAGTGCGACGGAAATGGGATGCACTGGCAAGGGCCAGCGTGGCATATTGCTAAGGGCAACTTTCTCGCCTCAATAGGTGCAGGATTCTCCACGGCTCGAGTAAACCTGAAAGAAAAATATAAAAGGAAAATTAAAATTAAAATCAAAGTAAAATTTAATATTAAAAATGTACACATAACTCACCTTGAAGAACGAAACTTTACCACAGAATTGTACCGTGCCACACTACTGAGAAGTCAGGAAAAAGTCGAGCGTCGTTGGACCGAACTGCCAACGACGAAAACAAATGATGGGACACAAAATAAACAATTGGATCCCCCATTTATTTTAGTCGGGTCTATCGGAACGGCGACGTTCGGTTTAGTAGTCAAAAAATCGGCTCATGGGTTCGAAAACAGGGTAAATGTCTCCCTCACATACCAGAACGCAGCTATTATTACCGGTTTTCGTAAAGAAACACAGTATAATAAAATTGTTGGAAGTGAGGGGACATTAACGATGTCACTCTGTAGAATTCCTAGGAAAACGGAGTCTGATCGTCAAAAGTCTAAATCAAACTTGCAAATACTTAGAAAAGTTGAAATAGTAATAAAAACACAGTAAAATAGTATAATAAATAGTATAACAAGTAGTAAAAATAAAATAAAACATAAAATAGTATAACAAGTAGTATAAATAAAATAAGACATAAAATAGTATAACAAGTAGTATAAAACAAGGCATAAATTAGAAACACTATAAAACAAAGTATAAAGTAGAATAATAAGTAGCATAAAATAAGTCTAAATAAACTAGATAATTCAAACCACACAACAATTTTAAAATCACCACTATAGAAAATTAAGCATAAAAGGATACCAAAAGTCTCTGATTACGTCAGAGGGACGAGAATAAAAAAAAAAAAAAAAAAAAAAAAAAAAAAAAAAAAAAAAAAAAAAAAAAAAAAAAAAAAAAAAAAAAAAAAACCTAACCTAACCTAACCTAACCTAACCTAACCTTTTTTTTTTTTTTTTTTTTTTTTTTTTTTTTTTTTTTAACGGGAGGAAATCCGATTACGGATACCCGGCCGAGGGGGGACTCGGGCGGGTTATGGGGGACTCGCGGACTGGCAGATGTAGGCCGTCCGAATACCCACTAAAACCTCACGGTGCTCCTCCTCAACCGCCTTTGGCCGCACGACACGGGAACTAGAGTCTTCCGTGAAGCGCGGCGGCGGGAGCCTGTCGGCACGTCGCGGAGTCAAGGGTGGTGTGGTCACCCTCGACGGCCTTCTCAGAGTAGCGCGCGGGAGCAACCTGCGCGCGCCTACTCGGGCCAGGTTAGTAGGCGATCAGCTTCCCCAAGCTGACCGCCCTCTGGCTCATTAGGGCGGAAGGCGGCGGTCGTGTGCCGCCCTCCGGCGACCCGGTCTTTTGCGACGGATAGCGAGTTCAGCTGATGCCTCCCTCGCACGTTCCGCCGCCTCCTTCTCGAGCACCACTGCCTCGCAGAAGGATGAGACCGCGTCCCACGACGTCTCGCTACCGGCCATGGCCTTGACCTACGGCCGGCAGGGAAAGGTCGTCCCCAATGACGTCGCGCAGAGCGCGACGTTGAGACGCCCAGGTTGGGCACACCTCCAGCGTGTGCTGGGCCGTCTCGTCGAGGCAGTCGTCGCAGTGGTGGCAGCGGGCGTCGGGCTCCCTCCCAGCGATCCGACACAGGTAACCCCCGAAGCAACCATGCCCCGTGAGCACCTGCGTGGTGCGGAAGGTTAGGACGCCGTGACGCCTCGCTAACCACTGGCGGAAGACTGGACGAACAGCCTCGATAGTCCTCCGGCCGGCGGTTGGTGTTGCCAGCCGGGACTCCCACACCTCCAATGCGGCATCCCGCGCCTCCTCTTGTGGTGCTGACCTATGCCGCGGCCCCGGGACACGAGGCCCCGACGCCGGCAATAGACCGACGCCAGAGCAGTCGCGTCCAGGTCCCACGGCAGGACTCCTGCCAGCACACACGCCACCTCACCGGAGATGGTCCGATACCCCCGTATCGCCCGGATGGCCATCACCCTCTGCGCCCGTCGCAGCAGAGTGACGTTGTGCCGGTCCAGGGCGTCCGCCCATACGGGGGCACCGTAGAGGGCCATCGACCTGACCACTCCGGTGTACAGCCGACGGCTCGAGGCGCTCGGCCCATCCACATTGGGCAAGAGGCGCGCCAAGGCCGCCGCCGTCTTCAACAGTTTCGGGGCCAAAGATGAAAAGTGGCCCCGGAAAACTCCACCGACCGTCCAGAACAAGTCCGAGGTACTTCATGCTCCTTTTGATGTCTATTTTGGCGCCGCCGACGACGATATGGGCGTCTGGTGGTGGGCCCTTTCTAGGAGCATGGAAGTATAATGCCTCGGACTTGTTCAAGGCAACCTCCAGACCTAGCCGCCTGATGCGGCCTACAACATCGGCCACCCCGGCCGTGGCGAGCACAGCCGCCTCGCGATAGGTCCTCTGCTGCGCCAAGACCAGCGTGTCATCGGCGTAACAGAGGACCTTTATCCCCTCCAAGTTGCTGCCCCGCAACACCCAGTCGTACCCGATGTTCCAGAGGATGGGTCCCAGCACCGATCCTTGTGGAACACCGGACGACACTCCATATTCCTCCCAACCTCCTCCAGAAGCGGGAAAGACCACAGATCTCCCGGACAGGTAAGCCCCGATGACGCGGCACAGGTATGGAGGCACACGGTGGTATAAAAGTGCCTCCTTAATGCAGGGCCAGGGCAGGGAGTTAAAGGCGTTGGCGATGTCTAAAGACACCGCCAAAATCCCGTCACCCCGGGCAACCGCATCCTGCGCATGGGACTTCACCTCGAGTATGGCATCCACCGTCGAACGCCCACTGCGGAAGCCATACTGCAGGTCCGAGAGGTCCGGACCTGTCCCCTCCAAGTGGCGTTGTAGCCGTCCTCGCTACAACTCGCTCGAAGAGCTTGGCGATCTCGCTCAAGAGCACGATAGGCCTATAGGCGGAGGCTGAATCCGCCGGACGCCCCTCCTTCTTAATGAGGACTAACCTGCCTGTCTTCCACCGCTGTGGAATTATGGCTTGAGCCAGACAGGCAGTGAATAGCCCTCGCACTCTGGGCCCCATGGTGTTCAGGGCCAGAGTTAGCGCCCGGCCGGGGATGCCATCCAGGCCAGGGGCGGTGCTCTTGTGCCGAGATCGGCGAATAGCTTCTTCGAGCTCCTCCTCCTCCACCGGTGGTGCGACACTGTCCGCCTCCTCTCGCGCTGCAGGGCGGGCCCTAGGAGGTTGTGAAAAGTTGGCCCGCTGCGGGAATAGCGACGACAGCACCCCTCGGAGAATATCCGGTCGGAGCGTCTGCGTCAGTGGTGGAGCCCAAGCCCGTAGCCTACCGATCACCATCCGGTAAGGCGTCCCGTACGGGTCTTGGTCTATCCCCGCAATCATTCGATCGTACGACTCGCCCTTCGCACGACCGATTGCCTCCTGCAGCCGCGTCCTCGCCTCGACATAGACCTGGTACAGTCGGTCTTCCTCCTCCTGCACCTTCTGTACCCGTCTTCGATCGTGGCTGTACTGGCGTCTCGCACCAACGCAGGTGTTACGCAGTTGTGCGATCTCCCACGACCACCAGTACACTTGTCGCCGCTGAGGGCGACGCCCGGAACGGGGCATTGACGCGTCACATATACGCGTCATCGCCTCCTGCGCCCAGGTGGCGGCGTCTTCTGCAGACGCCAAGCTCTGGGGCAGCCAGGATTCCACTATCGCTGCCTCCTCCAGCAGTTGCTTGTCGAGACGACCCAATTGCCACCGCGGTCCGTACTCCCGCGAGGGTGGACTGGGGGCTGGCCGCGCCGCCGGATGTGCGGAGATCTCGTATTGGATGTAGAGGTGGTCCGAGAGAGTCTCCACATCATTCAGCACTCGCCAACCCCGAACACGACGCGCTAGGGCTGGGGTCGCAAACGTTACGTCCACGACGGACCCGCCCAGCCTTCGCACACACGTGTTCGTCGTCCCCCAGTTGAGGACGGACAAACCGGTGGCAATAACCCACTCCGACAGTGTCACACCACGCACATCCGTCGTTGCGGAGCCCCATACGCTGGATTTGGCGTTGAGATCGCCGGCAACTAACACCTCCGCCGGGCGATGCCGTTCTACCATTTCCCCCAATCGAATGAGAAACTCTTCGAACTCTGCGAGGATTCGATTAGGGGAAAAGTAAACACCAACGACAACTAGGTCGCCGACAAGTGCCGCGACGCATCCCGCACCCCTCTCGACTCGTGAGAAAGGCGGAGAGCCCGCAGCTACCTGGGTGATAATAGTCACCACCCCGGTGTTGTCTGCGACCCAGTTATCACGTGCGGGGACACTATAAGGCTCCGCAACAACCGCCACCTGAATCGACCGCTGCGCCAGGCTTTGGACCAATAAGTCTTGGGCTCTGGCACAGTGGTTGATGTTCGCCTGCAGTATCTGCATATCCATTATTGGATGAGCATTGGCTGCACCTCCACGCCCTTACTTGTTTGGGCTTTAGGCGAGGCTTGGCTTGTATTACCCGCTCTTCCTCTTCTGCGCTTCGATTGTGCACATACTTTTGCACAGGCTGCGCTCCCCGCCAAGTGATTGGCAGGCCTCTGTGCTTCCTCGCACGCCGGGCAGTGTGGTTGCTCTGAACATGTAGCATGCTTGTGCCCAGGACGTCCACACCTGAAGCAGTGAGAGCTGCGATCCACACTACTACAATTCGCCGCCACGTGTCCTGTTTCATGGCAGCGGAAGCAACGCAGGACCCTCTGCTGCAACAGTGTCACTTTCGCCGACACGAAACCTACCAAAAGGCGCCCTCCGCTCACTCTTTTGGCAGCAACCACCGGACAACGGACCCAGGCCGTGCCAAGGCCTGCACGGTCCCGCCGAACCTCTCCAACCTTAACTGTACCAAGATCGCAACCACCAGTTCTACTAACAGCTACAGCCACTTCTGCGGACGTTACCGAGTCGTCAAGTCCACTTACGCGTAACTCTGCACATTTAGTGGGCCTTGTCACTTGGACTTCGCTCTCCTCTAGCACGCCGCGTAATTTTTGTGCAAGAGCATCCGCCTTCTCGCCCGAATTAGTCCCCGGGATTTCCAGTAGCCTCGCGCCAGTCGAAGCGACCCGGAATCTTATGTCCGAGATATCCAACTCCGCAAGGTCAATCTTATCCTTAAGCTGGGAGAGCACTTGACTGTAAGTCACGTTGCTCTCCACAGCTCTGGATTGGAGCTTCAGTGCAACTACAGCTGACCGTGGCTGCCTTAGTTTTGGCTTTTTCGGCAGCTTTAGCTCCTTTTGCCCCGACTTCTTTTTTGATTGCTGCTGGACATGAGCAACAGCAGCCTTCTTTTTAGTGCCTTTTCTGGCTACGACATTCCACCCTTCTGATATATCTGCTGGCGCAGGTGGTAGCGGACGTGGCTGTGGCGCCTTCGCTTCTAGAGCTCCTGAGGCTTTATTCCCTTTGCCCTTGCCTTTGCCTTTTGTAGGCATTTGCCGTCTTGTCGGAGCAGGGTTCGCGGGAGCCATGAGTGTAGTATTCGCCTCTACCCTTGATGATGTAGAGGCAACCGCTTTTGACGCTGCCAGCGGGGGACGCATGCTCTTCTCCGGAAGAAGTCTGTTCTCTAGACCTTCTATCCGGGCGCTCACCATTGTTCCGACTTCAATCATAATCGAGCGCATCAGCTCATCGGAACACGCTCGTTGATTTTTGGCAGGTTCCACTGTTTGGCTCCTTTGCTTGTAAAGGTCAGCCCGTAAAAGACTGACCTCGTTCCGCAACTCCGACATTTCGTAGCGCAGCTTATTATTATGAGCGCGCAGCTGAGCTACCTCCTCCGTTGCTGTACGCTGAGCTAGCTCGTCCACCGCCATGCTTATGGCTTTTGCCGCCTCTTTTAGAGCCCTGGTGAAGGTACCCTTTAGGTTACCAGATTTGCTCGCTACCTTTCTTATAACTTCTAGGCTATCGGTCACCCTATTATGGAGATCAGACGCGAGTCTGGTGTCGTCCTGTTCCGGGTTGGACTGTACGGACATGACCGATTGCCTAGAATTGGCTCCAGAACGTAGGACTGAGACGCTTTCTTCTAACTCACTTTCAATCCCAGCCCTGTCTTCCACCTTTTTAGCCGCCTTGCGGACTTTTTCAGCCTCCATTGAGGGCCTTCCTCTTCCTCGTCTTGTAGCCACAACTTTTGAGGCCGGTCTATCGGACTGACCTTCACCAGACGACTCTGCTTGGTCACTGGGCTTGCGAGGTCTTTTCCGCCTTTCCTTTAAGTATTGTGACCGCGTCTTTGTTTGTTGCGATCCCACAGACATTAAGCTTTCGGAGTCTGACTCCTTCGACTCCGATGCTTCCCATAGCCGCCCATACGACGAACCAGATCCCCTTCTCGACCTAACACCGACCTTGGTTGACACAGCGCTGACATCCACCTTGGTCAGAACCACTCGCGGCTCCTTCACTCCAATCCCTTCAACGCCACTCGACACAGATAGCCTCCGATTTTCACTTGCCTGAGACAGAATAAGATCTCCTTCGACCACATCTCCAACAATTTCGCCCTCCCCAGGCACAACCAACTCTCCGCCTTTCGCAGGCCCTTCCTCGACTCCGCCCTTCTCGGGCCCTTCCCCCGCAACACATCGGTAAACGATGCCCCCCGCAGATTCGTGGGACTTGCGTGCCGTAGCACGGAGGGATTCTCCAGACTGGCTGGTACCCTCCTGCGGTATGAATGAATTTTTGCTTGCCGACATGTTGTTGTTTGCTGATACACAGCTTCGGCTTTTCTGTCGGGGTGTGCTCCCCTAGGCCGTGTCCATAACGATGGACTAAAGGCACGCCCATGCCTCGCTGGTTTTGGTCCGCGCCGGGAATAACTCCCGGTCCACCCGCTCGCAAGAGCGAGTGGTTTCCCCTATCCGCCACCTGGAGACGCGCCCAGTAGGAGGACCAGCAACTCCCTTGGGAACCTAACCTAACCTAACCTAACCTAACCTAACCTAACCTAACCTAACCTAACCTAACCTAACCTTTTTTTTTTTTTTTTTTTTTTTTTTTTTTTTTTTTTAACGTGAGGAAATCCGATTACGGATACCCGGCCGAGTGGGGACTCGAGCGCGGGTTATGTGGGACTCGCGGACTGGCAGATGTAGGCCGTCCGAATACCCACTAAAACCTCACGGTGCTCTTCCTCAACCGCCTTTTTGGCCGCACGACACGGGAACTAGAGTCTTCCGTGAAGCGCGGCGGCGGGAGCCTGTCGGCACGTCGCGGAGTCAAGGGTGGTGTGGTCACCCTCGACGGCCTTCTCAGAGTAGCGCACGGGAGCAACCTGCGCGCGCCTACTCGGGCCAGGTTAGTAGGCGATCAGCTTCCCCAAGCTGACCGCCCTCTGGCTCATTAGGGCGGAAGGCGGCGGTCGTGTGCCGCCCTCCGGCGACCCGGTCTTTTGCGACGGATAGCGAGTTCGGCTGATGCCTCCCTCGCACGTTCCGCCGCCTCCTTCTCGAGCACCACTGCCTCGCAGAAGGATGAGACCGCGTCCCACGACGTCTCGCTACCGGCCATGGCCTTGGCTATGGCCGGCAGGGAGAGGTCGTCCCCAATGACGTCACGCAGAGCGCGACGTTGAGACGCCCAGGCTGGGCACACCTCCAGCGTGTGCTGGGCCGTCTCGTCGAGGCAGGCGTCGCAGTGGTGGCAGCGGGCATCGGGCTCCCTCCCAGCGATCCGACACAGGTAACCCCCGAAGCAACCATGCCCCGTGAGCACCTGCGTGGTGCGGAAGGTTAGGACGCCGTGACGCCTCGCTAACCACTGGCGGAAGACTGGACGAACAGCCTCGATAGTCCGTCGGCCGGCGGTTGGTGTTGCCAGCCGGGACTCCCACACCTCCAATGCGGCATCCCGCCCCTCCTCTTGTGGTGCTGACCTTGCCGCGGCCCCGGACACAAGGCCCCGACGCCGGCAATAGACCGACGCCATAGCAGTCGCGTCCAGGTCCCACGGCATGACTCCGGCCAGCACGCACGCCACCTCACCGGAGATGGTCCGATACCCCCGTATCGCCCGGATGGCCATCACCCTCTGCGCCCGTCGCAGCAGAGTGATGTTGTGCCGGTCCAGGGCGTCCGCCCATACGGGGGCACCGTAGAGGGCCATCGACCTGACCACTCCGGTGTACAGCCGACGGCTCGAGGTGCTCGGCCCATCCACATTGGGCAATAGGCGCGCCAAGGCCGCCGCCGTCTTCAGCAGTTTCGGGGCCAAAGATGAAAAGTGGCCCCGGAAACTCCACCGACCGTCCAGAACAAGTCCGAGGTACTTCATGCTCCTTTTAACGTCTATCGTGACGCCACCGACGACGATATGGGCATCTTGTGGTGGGCCCTTTCGAGGAGCATGGAAGTATAATGCCTCGGACTTGTTCAAGGCAACCTCCAAGCCAAGCCGCCTGATGCGGAACCTAACCTAACCTTTTTTTTTTTTTTTTTTTTTTATCGTGAGGAAACCCTTTTACGGGTACGCCACCCGAGTGGGGACTCGAGTGGGTTATGTGGGACTAATGGACCGGCAGATATAGGCCGTCCACACTACCCACTAAAACCTCACGGTGCTCCTCCTCGACCGTCACAGGCCGGGGCTATGGGTGCCATGGATTCGTCCATAGCCTCGGCGACGGGAGCCTGCTAGGCACGTCTCGGAGTCGGGGGTGGTGGGCCACCCTCGACGGCCTGCTCTGAGCAGCGCGCGGGAGCAACCTGCGCGCGCCTACTCGGGCCAGGTTTGTAGGCGATCAGCTTCCCCAAGCTGACCGCCCTCTGGCCGATTAGGGCGGAAGGCGGCGATCGTGTGCCGCCCTCCGGCGACCCGGTCTTTTGCGGCGGACGGCGAGATCGGAAAAAGCCTTCCTCGCCCGCTCCGCCGCCTCCTTCTCGAGCACCACTGCCTCGCAGAAGGAAGAGACCGCGTCCCACGACGTCTCGCTGCCGGCCATGGCCTTGACTACGGCCGGCAGGGAAAGGTCGGCCCCTATGACGCCGCGCAATGCGCGACGTTGAGACGCCCAGGCTGGGCACACCTCCAGCGTGTGCTGGGCCGTCTCTTCGAGGCAGTCGCAGTGGTGGCAGCGGGTGTCGGGCTCCCTCCCAGCGACCCGACACAGATATCTCCCAAAGCAACCGTGCCCTGAGAGTACCTGTGTGGTGCGGAAGGTTAGGACGCCATGACTCCTCGCTAACCACTGGCGGAAAACTGGACGATCCGCCTCGATCGTCCTCCGGCCGGCGGTTGGTGTTGCCAGCCGGGACTCCCACTCTTTCATTGCGCCATCCCGCGCCTCCTCCTGCGGTGCTGACCTTGCCGAAGCCCCGGACGCAAGACTTCGACGTCGGCAATAGACCGACGCCAGAGCAATCGCGTCCAGGTCCCACGGCAGGACTCCTGCCAGCACACACGCCACCTCACCGGAGATGGTCCTGTACCCCCGTACCACCCTGATGGCCATCACCCTCTGCGCCCGCCGCAGCAGGGCGACGTTTTGCCGGTTCAAGGCGTCCGCCCATACGGGAGCACAACCTAACCTAACCTAACCTAACCTAACCTAACCTAACCTAACCTAACCTAACCTTTTTTTTTTTTTTTTTTTTTTTTTTTTGGGAGAAACCCTTTTTACGGGTACCCCACCCGGGGGGGGACTCGAGGGGGTTATGTGGGACTAATGGACCGGCAGATATAGGCCGTCCACACTACCCACTAAAACCTCACGGTGCTCCTCCTCGACCGTCACAGGCCGGGGCTATGGGTGCCATGGATTCGTCCATAGCCTCGGCGACGGGAGCCTGCTAGGCACGTCTCGGAGTCGGGGGTGGTGGGCCACCCTCGACGGCCTGCTCTGAGTAGCGCGCGGGAGCAACCTGCGCGCGCCTACTCGGGCCAGGTTGGTAGGCGATCAGCTTCCCCAAGCTGACCGCCCTCTGGCCGATTAGGGCGGAAGGCGGCGATCGTGTGCCGCCCTCCGGCGACCCGGTCTTTTGCGGCGGACGGCGAGTTCGGAAGAAGCCTCCCTCGCCCGCTCCGCCGCCTCCTTCTCGAGCACCACTGCCTCGCAGAAGGAAGAGACCGCGTCCCACGACGTCTCGCTACCGGCCATAGCCTTGACTACGGCCGGCAGGGAAAGGTCGTCCCCTATGACGCCGCGCAATGCGCGACGTTGAGACGCCCAGGTTGGGCACACCTCCAGCGTGTGCTGGGCCGTCTCTTCGAGGCAGTCGCAGTGGTGGCAGCGGGCGTCGGGCTCCCTCCCAGCGACCCGACACAGATATCTCCCAAAGCAACCGTGCCCTGAGAGTACCTGTGTGGTGCGGAAGGTTAGGACGCCATGACGCCTCGCTAACCACTGGCGGAAAACTGGACGAACTGCCTCGATAGTCCTCCGGCCGGCGGTTGGTGTTGCCAGCCGGGACTCCCACTCTTGCAATGCGGCATCCCGCGCCTCCTCCTGTGGTGCTGACCTTGCCGAAGCCCCGGACACAAGACCTCGACGCCGGCAATAGACCGACGCCAGAGCAATCGCGTCCAGGTCCCACGGCAGGACTCCTGCCAGCACACACGCCACCTCACCGGAGATGGTCCTGTACCCCCGTACCACCCTGATGGCCATCACCCTCTGCGCCCGCCGCAGCAGGGCGACGTTTTGCCGGTTCAGGGCGTCCGCCCATACGGGAGCACCGTACAGCGCCATCGATCGGACCACTCCGGTGTACAGCCGACGGCTCGAGGCGCTCGGCCCACTAACGTTGGGCAAAAGGCGCGCCAAGGCCCCCGCTGTTTTCAACAGTTTCGGGACCAGTCGTATAAAGTGGTCCCGGAAACTCCACCTGTTGTCCAAGACAAGTCCGAGGTACTTCATGCTCCTCTTCACCCCGATCGTCACACCGCCGACGACGATGTGGGCCTCTGGTGGAGCGGCCCTCCTCGGAGCATTGAAGTAGATTGCCTCAGACTTGTCTAGTGCAACCTCCAGACCCAGCCGTCGAATCCGCCCGACGACGTGAGCCACGCCAGCTGTCGCGAGCACTGCTGCCTCGCGATAGGTTCTCTGCTGCGCTAAGACCAGCGTGTCATCAGCGTAGCAGAGGACCTTTACCCCCGGCAGGGTGCTGCCCCGAAGCACCCAGTCGTAACCGATGTTCCAGAGGATCGGACCCAGCACCGATCCCTGTGGAACACCGCACGACACCTCCCAAACTCCCCAGCCGGAGCTTCCAGGAAAGGTCACAGACCTCTCGGAGAGGTAAGCCCCAATGATGCGGCGCAGGTATGGAGGCACCCGATGGTAGATGAGTGCCTCATTGATGCAGGGCCAGGGCATGGAGTTAAAAGCGTTGGCGATGTCTAAAGACACCGCCAAGACTCCTTCGCCCCGAGCCACTGCGTCCTGCGCATGGGACTTCACCTGCAGTATGGCATCCACCGTGGAGCGTCCACTTCGGAAACCATACTGGCTGTCCGAGAGGTTTGGACCTGTCCTCTCGAGGTGCTGCTGTAGCCTCCTCGCTACCACCCTCTCGAAGAGCTTGGCGATCTCGCTCAACAGCACTATCGGCCTATAAGCCGAGGCTGACTCCGCCGGGCGCCCCTCCTTCTTGATGAGGACTAGTCTGCCTGTCTTCCACCACTGTGAAATTATGGCTTGAGCCAGACAGGCAGTAAATAGCCCTCGAATGCTTGGCCCCAAGATAGAATGGGCCAAAGCAACTACGCGCCCGGGAATGCCGTCGAGCCCTGGGGCGGTGGTTTTGCCCCGAGATCGCCTCACAGCTTCCTCCAGCTCTTCCTCCAGCACCTCTGGTACGACGCTCTCGTCTTCCTCCTCTTGCGCTGCAGGGCGGGCCATTGATGGAGGTGTAAAGTTGGCCCGCTGCGGGAACAGAGACGACAGCACCCCTCGGAGAGTATCCGGCGGGAGTGTCTGCGTCAAAGGCGGGGCCCAAGTCCGGAGCTTGCCGCGCACCATCCGGTACGGCGTTCCGAACGGGTCCCGGTCTATCCCCGCGAGAGCTTCGTCGTGCGCCTCGCCTTTCGCACGACCGATCTCCTCCTGCAGCGCTTTCTTCGCCTCGACGTAGGCGCAGTACAGCCGGTCCTCCTCCTCCTGCTGCCGGCGTGCCCGCCTGCGATAGGGCGTGTAAAGGCGTCTCGCCTCAATGCAGATGTTGCGCAATTGAGCGATCTCACCCGACCACCAGTACACTTGCCGCCGTTGTGGGCGGCGCCCGGAGCGGGGCATTGACGCGTCGCAGATACGCGTCATTGCCCTCTGCGCCCAGTTTGCGGCGTCTTCTGCAGACGCCAAGCTCTGGGGCAGCCAGGCTTGCACTATCGCAGCTTCCTCCAGAAGTCCCTTGTCGAGGCACCTCAGTTGCCACCGCGGTCCGTCCTCTCGCGAGGTGCGACCTACAGCTGACGGCACCGTCGGATGAGTGGAGATCTCGAATTGGATGTAGAGGTGGTCCGAGAGAGTCTCCACATCATCCAACACTCGCCAACCGTGAACACGGCGCGCTAGGGCCGGGCTCGCGAACGTTACGTCCACCACGGACCCGCCCAGCCTTCGCACGCAGGTGTTGGTCGTCCCTCGATTGAGGACAGATAAGTCAGAGGCAACTACCCACTCCGAGAGCGTCGTACCACGCTCAGTCGTCGTTGCAGAGCCCCACACGCTCGACTTAGCGTTGAGGTCCCCCGCGACCAGCACCTCCGCCGGACGATGTCGGTTTATCATTTCCCCCAAGCGGATTAAGAACTCTTCAAACTCCGCAAGAGTTCGATTGGGGGAAAAGTAGACACCGACGACAACTAGATCGCCGACAAGTGCCGCGACGCATCCCGCACCTTTCTCGACACGTGAGAAAGATGGGGAGCCTGCAGCTACCTGGGTGATAATAGTCACCACCCCGGTGTTGTCTGCGACCCAGTTATCGCGTGCGGGGACACTGTAGGGCTCCGCAACAACCGCCACCTGAATAGACCACTGCGCCAGGCTTTGGACCAATAAGTCTTGGGCTCTGGCGTAGTGGTCTATATTCACCTGCAACACACGGAGAGCCGTTATTTGGTATCCATGTTTTGCACCTCCTCTTGCCTGGCTGGGGCATTTGGATTAGCCACCGCTGGCTCCCTTCCTCCCTTCCGACCATCCCTCCTCTTCCTCGAGGTGCCGGCCCTGGCGCATGCAGCGCTCCCCACCTTGTGGTCTGCAGGCTGTCCTGCCGCCTCGCAGACCGGGCAGTGAGGTGCCGCCGAGCACTGGTGTTGCTTGTGCCCGGCTTGGCCGCACCTGAAGCACTGCTGGCTTCTGTCCTGTGCACTGCTGCACTTCGCTGCCACATGGCCGACGTCGTGGCAGCGGAAACAACGCCGGACACGCTGCTGCAGCAGTTGCACCCGCGCCGACACGAAGCCCACAAGGAGCCGCGACCCACCGACCTTTTTCGCCGCCGCAATAGGGCAGCGGACCCAGGCTGTGCCTAAGCCGTTGCGGTCCTGCCGGATCTCTCCCACCTTCACAGATCCGACATCGCAGCCTCCGACTCGGCTCACTGCATGCGCCACCTCCTCTGAAGTTGCAGAGTCGTCTAGGCCACTGTCCCTCAACTCTGCACACTTCATCGGTCTCGCCACCAGGACCTCCGTTGCGTCGAACACCCCACGCAGCCGTGTGGCTAGGGCATCCGCCTTCTCGCCGCTATTGGTGCCAGGTAATTCCAGAACCCTGGCACCAGTAGATGCAACCCTAAGTCGCACGTCCTCAATACCCAGATCCTCCAATTTCACTGCCTGCTTAATCTGGGTAAGGACGTCACGATAAGAGATTTCCTTCTGGGCGGCGGCCGGCTGTAAGGTAAGAGTTACAGCCGCCGATCGTGGCGCACGCAGCTTTGGGCGTTTAGCAGATTTAGCCTTCTGCATTATCTGCTTAGCCTGATTTGCAAGCGGCTTTGATTTGCCCCGTCGCACCACCACACTCCAACCCTCGGTCAATTGAGCCGGGGCAGGAGGCAGAGGTCTTGGCTCCGCTGGCGTCGGTTTTGGGGCTTTTGTCGGCGCCTTATTTTTCTTAGCCTTTTGCTTTGTTGGCGCCCGCTTCTGCTTCGAAGCCGGGTTTGCGGGCGCCATCAGGGTCGTTACAGAAGGCTCTGCCACTACCCCTGAAATGGCCGCCTGGCGCTTCCTATCTGCTGCCAATGGAGGGCGTACAGGTTTGGCTGGAAGAAGCCTATCTTCGAGCGCCGCCAGCCGCGTGTTCAGCAATGTGCTTACCTGCACCATCACTTTGCGAGCCACGTCCCTCCTTCTTCCCTTCACCCTCGGGATCCCGCCTCACGGCTCTGGAGCGCTCTAGGTCGGCTCTCATAAGAGCCATTTCCTTGCGCAATTCTGAGAGCTCTTCAGTTAGGCGGGTGTTCGTCGCACGTAACTGAGTCACCTCCTCACTAGCGGTCTTGCTGGCTAATATTTCCACAGCCGTATTTATAGCGCCAGCGGCCTCCTTAAGGGCTTTTGTAAATGTGCCCTTAAGATTGCCGGATCTGCTGGCAACTTTATTAATTACAGCCAGGCTATTGCTCACTTGGTGCTGCAGATCTTGCACCAACGGGCCATCAATTTTTGGTCTTACCAGGCCTGGGGTGTCCGAGAGCCTGGAGTTTGCCCTCTGCACCGTCTCAGCTATAGCGGCAACTTCGTTCTCCGCATTAAGCCGAAGCTCTTGTCGCCTGACCGCTGTAGCCTTGACTTTTGGCCTGTCCCTCGTCTCCTCAGTACCCGAAGAGCCAGAGTTGCTGTTTCTACTTCTGGGTCTCTTCCGATACTTTCTTGCCTCCACATTCGACCTCTGCGATCTCATCGAGATGCAGCTCTCCGCCTCCGATTCTGAGGCCGCCCAGAAACGACCCCAGTGACGATGTTGACATCGAGCGGGACCTTCCACTGATGATAGATGCGCATTCTGATAGGTCCAACCGCTCGATAACCACCTTGGCACTCTTAAGTGCTATGCCTCCGCTTTTAGGCTCAGAAGCCTCCACATCACCTTTGATAGGCACGTTACCTTCTACTATGCCCTTATCGGGCTCCAAATTGTTGCAACCCCCTCGGCCACCACAACTACTCCCCCCCTGCTCGGCCACTGCAACAACACCGCCCCTCTCGGGCCTACCCTCGACGCCGCCTTCCGCAGCCACCACACTCTCTCCGCCCTTCTCGGGCCCTTTCCCCGCAACACATCGGCAGTCTTTGCCCCCCGCAGATTCGTGGGGCTTGCGTGCCGTAGCACGGAGGGATTCTCCAGACTCGCTGGTACCCTCCTGCGGTATGAATAATTTTTGGCTTACCGACATGTTGTTGTTTGCTGATCCACAGCTTCGGCTTTTCTGTCGGGGTGTGCTCCCCTAGGCCGTGTCCATAACGATGGACTAAAGGCACGCCCATGCCTTGCTGGTTTTGGTCCGCGCCGGGAAAAACTCCCGGTCCACCCGGCCCGCGAGGAGCGATGGTTTCCACTATCCGCCCACCTTGGGAGCGCCCAGTAGGCGGACAGCAAACTCCCTTGGGAAAATAACCTCAACTAACCAACCACCTAACCTAACTAACCTAACCTAACCTAACCTAACCTTTGTTTTTTTTTTTTTTTTTTTTTGTTTTTTTTTTTTTTTTTTTTTTTTATCGTGAGGAAACCCTTTACCGGGTACGCCACCCGAGTGGGGATCGAAGTGGGGGATGTGGGACGAAGGGACAGGGCAGGATAGGCGGTCCACAATACCCACTAAAATCAAGGTGCTCCTCCTCGGCCGTCAAAGGCCCGGGTATGGGTGCAATGGATCGCCATAGACTCGGCGACGGGAGAGCTAGCTAGGCACGTCTCCCCGGAGTCGGGGGGGGGGGGCCACCATCGACGGCCCTGCTATGAGTAGCGCGCTTGGGAGAAACCTGCGCGCGCCTACTCGGGCCAGGTGGTGGCGATCAAGATCCCCAACTGACCGCCTATGGACGATTAGGGCGGAATGGCGGACATCGTGTGCCGCACTCACAGACCCCCGACCACGGTCTTTTCGGCGGGACGGCGAGTCGGAGAGCTCCCTCGCCGCCACGGCCTTCCTTTCGAGCACAACTGACCGCAGAGGAAGAGACCGAGTCCCACGAAGTCTCGCTGCCGCCATGGCCTTGGGACTACGGCCGCAGGGAAAGGGCGTCCCCTATGACGCCGCCGCAATGCGCGACAGTTGAGAAGCCCAGGCGGAGCACACCTCCAGCGTGTGCTGGGCCGTATCTTCGAGGCAGGTCGCAGTGGTTGCAGAGGGTGTCGGGCTCCCTCCCAGCGACCGACAACAGATATCTCCCAAAGCAAACGTGCCATGCGAGAACTGGTGGTGAGGAGGTTAGGACGCCATGACGCCTCGCAACCACTGGCGGAACAAAATGGACGAACCGCCTCGATCGTTCCTCTGGACGGCAGGTGGGTTGCCAGCCGGGACTCCCATCTTCATGCGGTATCCCGAGCCTTCGTGGTTGCTGACCTGGCCAGAAGCCCGGGACGCAAGACCTCGACGTCGGCAATAGACCGACGCCCCAGGCAATCGCGTCCAGGGTCCCACGGCAGGATCTCCTGCCAGACACACGACACCCACGGAGATGGTCCTGTACCCCCGATCACCCTGATGGCCATCACCCTCTGCGCCCGCCGCAGCAGGGCGAGTTTTGCGGTTAAGGGCGTCCGCCCATACGGCGAGCACCGTACAGCGACATCGAGCGGGACCACTCAGGTGTACAGCGACGGCCGCGGACGCTCGGACCACCTACGTTGGGACAAAGGCGCGCCAAGCCCCCGCGTCTTCAACGCTCGGGACCAGTGTCGTTCTAAAATGGTCCCGAAAGCTCCATGTTGTTTCTCCAAGACAAGTAGAGGTACTTCAGCTAATCTTTCAATCCAATGTTAAAACCGCCGACGAAGATGTGGGCCTATGTTGGAAGCGGCCCTCCTCGGCTCGTTGAAAGTCAGGATTTGCCTCAGACTTGTCGAGTGCAACCTTCCAGACCAGCGCCGAATCCGCCGACGACGTGAGCCACGCCAGCTGTCGCGAGCCACTGCTGCATCGCGATAGGTCCTCTGCTGCGCTAAGAACAGCGTGTCATCAATGCGTAGCAGAGGAACTTACCCGGCAGGGTGCTGCACCGATTAGCACCCAGTCGTACCGATGTTCAGAGGATCGGACCAGCACCGATCCATGTGGAACCACGGACACGACACCTACCAACTCCACAGCCGGAGCTTTCCAGGGAAAGGTAACATAACTCTAGGAGAGTAAGCCCCGATGATGCGGAGCAGGGTAGGAGGAAACCCGGATGGTAAATGACGTGCATCATGTGATGCCAGGGCAAGGGCATGGAGTGAAAGCGGTGGCGATGTATAACGACAAAGACAGACTCTTCGCCCCGAGCACTGAGTCCTGCGCAGGGACTTCAAAATGCAGTATGGCATCCACCGTGGAGCGTCCACCTTCGGAAGCCATACGATGTCCGAGGGTTTGGACATGTCTCATCGAGGTACTGGGTGTGACTCCTCGGCTACCAACCTCTCGAAGAGCTTGGAGGACTCGCTTCAACGCACAACGCCTATACGCCGAGGGGCTGAATCAGACGGGCGCCCCTCATTCTTGATGAGGCTAGTCTGCCTGGTCTCCACCGCATGTGGAATTATTGGCTGAGCCAGAAAGGCAGTAAAAGCCATCGAATGATTTGGCCCCAAAAGATACGTGGGCCAAAGCAAATACGCGCAGGGAATGCGTCGGCCCTGGGGGGGGGTTCTTGCCCCGAGATCGCCTAACAGCTGCCTCCAGTCCTCTTAAAGCACCTCTGGGTAAGACGCTCTCGTCCTTACTCCTCATCTTGCGCTGAAGGGCGGGCCCATTTGTGGAGGTGTGTAACAATTGGCCCGCTGCGGTAAAACAGAGAAGGACAGCACCCTCGGAAGCGTATCCGGTGGAGTGTCTGCGTCAAAGGCGGGGCCAAGGTACGGAGATTGCCGCGCCAATACGGTAACGGCGGTTCAAACGGGTCACGGTCTATTACCCGGCGAGCTTGTCGTGCGAACGCATTTCGCCACGACACGATCTCCTCCTGCAAGAGCTTCTTCGACTCGACCGTAGGAGCAAGTAAAGACGCGTCCTCCTCTCTGTTGAGGCGTGCACGCTGCGAGGCGTTGACGGAGTCTGCCTCAAATGAAGATGTTGCGCATGAGCGATCTCACCGACCACAATCAACCTTGCCGCAGTTGAGGGCGGCGCCAGGAGCGGGGCCATTGACGCGTCGCAGATAAGCGTCAAGCGCCCTCTGGCCCAGTTTGCGCGTCTTCTGCAGAGCAAAGCTCGGGGGGCAGACAGGCTGGCACTATCGCAGACTTCTCAAGAAAGTCCTTGTCGAGGCAACCTACAGTTGCCACCGCGGTCCGTCCTCTCGCGATGGTGAGAACTACAGATGACTGGCAACGTCGGATGAGTAAGGATCTCGAATGGATTAAGATGGGTCCGAGCAGTCTCAATCATCCAATCACTCGCAAACCCGTGAACACGGTCGCGAGGCCGGGCTCGCGCAACGTACGTCACCACGGACAGCCCAGCAGTCGCTACGCATGGTGTTGGTCGTCCCCCGATGAGGAAGACAAAACAGAGGCAACTACCAATCCAGAGAGCGTCGTACCCACGCTCAGTCGTCTGTTGCAGGAGACCCACACGCTGACTTCGCGTTAGGTCACCTGCGACCAGCCACCTCCGCGGACGATGTCGGTTATAATTTTCCCAAGCGGATTAGGAAATATTCAAAACTCACGCAAGGTAGATTGGGGGGGAAAAGTTGACACCGACGAAAATAGATTCGCCGACACGTGCCGCGACGCATCCGCACCCTCTCGACCGTGAGAAAGGGGGGAGCCCGCAGCTACCTGGTGATATAGGCCCACCACCCGTGTGTCTGCGGACCAGTTATCAGTGCGGGGACCGTAGGGCTCCGCAAAACACGCACATGATGACCACTGCGCCAGGCTTGGCCCTACGTCCTGGGCCTGGGCAAGTGGTTTCTGTTCGCCTGAAAAACATGGCGAGAATATTGGGCTCCTGTGTTGCACTCCTCTTGCCTGGCTGGGCATTGGGTTCGGGCCCGCTGGCACCTCTCCCTCGGCGGCTCTCTTTTCACGGTGCGTGCCCTGGCGATGCAGCCTTACAGGTCTGGGGCTGTTGCGCTCGCAGACCGGGCAGTGAGGTGCGCCGAGCTGGTGTTGCTTGTGCCAGGTGGCCGCCCGAAGCACTGTGGCTCATTCCTTGTGCATGCTTGCACTTCGCTGCCACGTGTCAAGTCGTGGCCCGGAAACAGCGCGGATC
>CM032410.1:2084560-2122647 GCA_019049475.1 Eueides isabella | reverse complement strand
TCGAGCTTTATCCTCTGCTGGAAAGTGCCGCGTGCGCAAGGTGCGGTCAACCGCGGTGCCGCTCAACAGCCTAGTCCGGACCTTCGGGAGATGATCTCTATAACATGGTGCTCCCGAAACCTACCGTCCCTGGGCCTTGTTTTGTACTAACAGACCCTGACAAGTCTCTGACCGGGGTGTTATCTACGACCTTCCAGTGTCCCTATAGCCGTCTTCCACCTATTGATTGGGAACCCGGTACAACAAGATGACTGCACACGTACTCTGTCCTAGGTCGCTGCCGCGCGAGACGATGTGGTCTGCCTCTGGTGGAGCGGCCCTCCTCGGAGCATTGAGTAGATTCCCTCAGACTGTCTATGCAACCTCCAGACCCAGCCGCCGACTCCGCCCTACGACGTGAGGCACTCACTGTCGCGAGCACTGGCTGGCCTCGCGATAGGTTCTCTGCTGCGCAAGACCACTTGTCATCGCGTAGGCATAGACCTTACCCCCGGCAGGGTGCTACCGCGAAGCACCCATCTTAACCGATGTTTCCAGAGATCGGACCCAGCACCGAGTCCCTGTGACACCGCACGGACACCTTCCCAATCTCCCCCAAGCCTTAGCTTCCCAGGAAAGGTCACAGACCTCTCGGAGAGTAAGCTCCCCCGATGATGTGGCGTCAGCTTCATAATGCATCTGAGTCACCGTGTGGTGTGCCAAATTAGTGCCTCATTTAGTTGCAGGGGCCAGGCAGGGAGTTACAGCGTTGGCGATGTGCAAAGACTACACCGCCAAGACTCATTCGACCCCGAGCCATGCGTCCTGCGCGTGTGACTTCCCTGCATTATTGCTCCCACTGGGGACATGCAAGGAACTGCTGACCCAAGCGCCCGGGACGAAGAAGGGGGTGTGTGCGGAAGCCCTACTGGCTGTCGAGAGGTTTGACCTTCCCTCGCGAGGTTCTTGTGTAGCTCCTTGCTACACCCTCTCGAAGAGCTTGGCGATCTCGCGCAACGCACATCGGCCTATAGCCGAAGCTGACTCCACCGCCGGCGCCCCCCCCTCCTCTTGATGAAGGACTAGTCTGCCTGTCTTCCACCCCCACTGTGGCATTATGGCTTGACCCGACAGGCAGTAAATAGCCCTCGAATGCTTGGCCCCGAGATAGAATGGGCCAAAGCAACTACGCGCCCGGAAATGCCTCGAGCCCTGGGGCGGTGTTTGGTTGCCCCGAGATCGCATCACAGCTTCCCTCCGCTCGCTCTTCCACACCTCTGTACGACCTCTCCGCCTCCTCCTCCCTTGCGCTGCAGGTGCGGCCAGTGGTGGAGGGGTAAAATTGGCCCCTGCGGGAAAAAGACGACAGCACCCCTCGGAGAGATCCTCCCGCGGGAGTGTCCTGCGTCCAAGGCGGGGCCCACGTCCGTAGCTTGCCGCGCACCATCCGGTAGCGGCGTCCGAACGGGTCCCGGTCTATCCCCGCGAGAGAGCGTCGTCTGCGCCTCGCCTTTTTGCAACACCGATCCTCTTCACCTTTCTGTCGCCTCGGACGTATGCGCAGTCAGCCGGTCCTCCTCCTCCTCTGCCGGTCGTGCCCTGCTGCGATAGAGTGCTGTAAAGGCGTCTCGCCTCAATCGATGTTGCGCAATTGCGTCGATCTCACCCGACCACCAGTACACTTGCCGCCGTTGTGGGCGGCGCCCGGAACGGGGCATTGACGCGTCACATATACGCGTCATTGCCCTCTGCGCCCAGTTTGCGGCGTCTTCTACAGACGCCAAGCTCTGGGGCAGCCAGGCTTGCACTATCGCAGCTTCTTCCAGAAGTCCCTTGTCGAGGCACCTCAGTTGCCACCGCGGGCCGTCCTCTTGCGAGGTGCGACCTTGAGCTGACGACACCGTCAGATGAGTGGAGATCTCAAATTGGATGTAAAGATGGTCCGAGAGAGTCTCCACATCATCCAACACTCGCCAACCGTGAACACGGCGCGCTAGGGCCGGGCTCGCGAACGTTACGTCCACCACGGACCCGCCCAGCCTTCGCACGCAGGTGTTGGTCGTCCCCCGATTGAGGACAGACAAGTCAGAGGCAACTACCCACTCCGAGAGCGTCGTACCACGCTCAGTCGTCGTTGCGGAGCCCCACACGCTCGACTTAGCGTTGAGGTCCCCCGCGACCAGCACCTCCGCCGGACGATGTCGGTCTATCATTTCCCCCAAGCGGATTAAGAACTCTTCAAACTCCGCAGAGTTCGATTGGGGGAAAAGTAGACACCGACGACAACTAGATCGCCGGCAAGTGCCGCGACGCATCCCGCACCTTTCTCGACACGTGAGAAAGGCGGGGAGCCCGCAGCTACCTGGGTGATAATAGTCACCACCCCGGTGTTGTCTGCGACCCAGTTATCACGTGCGGGGACACTGTAGGGCTCCGCAACAACCGCCACCTGAATAGACCACTGCGCCAGGCTTTGGACCAATAAGTCCTGGGCCCTGGCGCAGTGGTTTATGTTCGCCTGCAACACACGGAGAGCCATTATTTGGTGTCCATGTGTTGCACCTCCTCTTGCCTGGCTGGGGCATTTGGATTAGCCACCGCTGGCTCCCTTCCTCCCTTCCGGCCACCCCTCCTCTTCCTCGAGGTGCCGGCCCTGGCGCATGCAGCGCTTCCCACCTTGTGGTCTGCAGGCTGTCCTGCCGCCTCGCAGACCGGGCAGTGAGGTGCTGCCGAGCACTGGTGTTGCTTGTGCCCGGCTTGGCCGCACCTGAAGCACTGCTGGCTTCTGTCCTGTGTACTGCTGCACTTCGCTGCCACATGGCCAACGTCGTGGCAGCGGAAACAACGCCGGACTCGCTGTTGCAGCAGTTGCACTCGCGCCGACACGAAGCCCACAAGGAGCCGCGAACCACTGACCTTTTTGGCCGCTGCAATAGGGCAGCGGACCCAGGCTGTGCCTAAGCCGTTGCGGTCCTGCCGGATCTCGCCCACCTTTACAGATCCGACATCGCAGCCTGCGACTCGGCTCACTGCGTGCGCCACCTCCTCTGAAGTTGCAGAGTCGTCTAGGCCACTGACCCTCAACTCTGCACACTTCACCGGTCTTGCGACCAGCACGTCACTCGCGTCGAACACCATCCGCAGCCGTTGGGCGAGGGCATCCGCCTTTTCACCGCTATTGGTGCCAGGTAACTCCAGAACCCTGGCACCAGTAGAGGCGACCCTGAGCCGCACGTCCTGTATACCCAAATCGTCCAACTTCACGGCTTGCTTGATTTGGGTAAGAACGTCTTGGTAAGATATCCCCTTTCGTGCGGGGGCCGGCTGTAAAGTGAGTGTCACAGCCGCCGATCGTGGCGGACGCAGCTTTGGGCGGCTAGCAGTTTTTGCCTTCTGCATTGTCTGCTTAGCCTGGGCTACTGTCGTCTTCGATTTCCCCTTTCGCACGACGACGCTCCAACCCTCGGTCAACTGAGCCGGGGCAGGAGGCAGAGGACGTGGCTCCACTGGCGTCGCTTTTGAGGATTTCTTCGGCGTTTTATTTTGCTTCCCCTTGTGTTTTGTTGGTGCCTGCTTCTGCTTCGGACCCGGGTTTGCGGGCGCCACCAGGGTGGCCACAGTAGGCTCCGCCACTAACCCTAGGACGGCTGCCTGGCGCTTTCTGTCCGCCGCCAACGGAGGGCGTACTGGCTTAGCCGGAAGAAGCCTGTCCTCCAGCGCCGCCAGCCGCGTGTTCAGCAATGTGCTCACCTGCACCATCACTGAACGAGCCACGTCCTCCTTCCTCTCGGGTTCCCGCCTCACGGCTCTAGAGCGCTCGAGGTCAGCTCTCATAAGAGCTATTTCCTTCCGCAGCTCAGTGACCTCTTCAGTTAGGCGGGTGTTCGTCGCACGTAACTGAGTCACCTCCTCGTTGGCAGTCTTGTTTGCCAAGATCTCCACAGCCGTATTTATAGCGCCAGCGGCCTCCTTAAGGGCTTTTGTAAAAGTGCCCTTAAGGTTGCCGGACCTGCTGGCCACTTTATTAATTATGGCCAGGCTACTGTTCACTTGGTGCTGGAGATCTTGCACTAATGGGCCTTTTGGCCGTAAGCCTGGGGCGTCTGAGAGCCTGGAGTTTGCTCTCTGCACCGTATCTGCTATAGCGGCCACTTCTTGTTCCGCATCGAGTCGGAGTACTTGACGCCTGACCGCAGTCGCTTTGACTTTCGGCCTGTCCCTCGTCTCCTCAGTCCCCGAAGAGCCAGAGTTGATGTCCCTACTTCTGGGTCTCTTCCGAAACTTCCGTGCCTCAGTCCCCATAATTGACCTCTGCGATCCCATTGAGATACAGCTCTCTGCCTCCGATTCTGAGGCCGCCCAGAAGCGACCCCGAGAAGATGTCGACATCGAACGAGATCTCCCACTAATGACCGAAGCGCATTCCGCCAGGTCCAGCCGCTCGAGTACTACCTTAGCACTCTTGAGCTCAATTCCTCCACAATTAGGCACAGATGCCTCAACACCACCTTTAATTGCCACCTTTTCCACAACTACGCCCTTCTCGGGCACCACAACTGCTACAACCTCCTCGGCCACTAGAACCACTCCGTCCTCTCCGGCCACTGCAACAACTCCGCCCTTCTCGGGCCCCACCTCGACGCCGCCTTCTGCAGCCACCACACACTCTCCGCCCTTCTCGGGCCCCTCACCCGCAACACATCGGTAGACTTCGCCCCCCGCAGATTCGTGGGGCTTGCGTGCCGTAGCACGGAGGGATTCTCCATTGCTGGTACCCTCCTGCGGTATTAAAGAATTTTGACTTGCCGACATGTGTTTTTCGCTGATCCACAGCTTTGGCTTTTCTGTCGGGGTGTGCTCCCCTAGGCCGTGTCCATAACGATGGACTAAAGGCACGCCCATGCCTCGCTGGTTTTGGTCCGCGCCGGGAAAAACTCCCGGTCCACCCGCCCGCGAGAGCGAGTGGTTTCCCCTATCCGCCACCTGGGGACGCGCCCAGTAGGAGGACCAGCAACTCCCTTGGGAACCTAACCTAACCTAACCTAACCTAACCTAACCTAACCTAACCTAACCTAACCTAACCTAACCTAACCTAACCTAACCTAACCTAACCTAACCTAACCTAACCTAACCTAACCTAACCTAACCTAACCTAACCTAACCTAACCTAACCTAACCTAACCTAACCTAACCTAACCTAACCTAACCTAACCTAACCTAACCTAACCTAACCTAACCTAACCTAACCTAACCTAACCTAACCTAACCTAACCTAACCTAACCTAACCTAACCTAACCTAACCTAACCTAACCTAACCTAACCTAACCTAACCTAACCTAACCTAACCTAACCTAACCTAACCTAACCTAACCTAACCTAACCTAACCTAACCTAACCTAACCTAACCTAACCTAACCTAACCTAACCTAACCTAACCTAACCTAACCTAACCTAACCTAACCTAACCTAACCTAACCTAACCTAACCTAACCTAACCTAACCTAACCTAACCTAACCTAACCTAACCTAACCTAACCTAACCTAACCTAACCTAACCTAACCTAACCTAACCTAACCTAACCTAACCTAACCTAACCTAACCTAACCTAACCTAACCTAACCTAACCTAACCTAACCTAACCTAACCTAACCTAACCTAACCTAACCTAACCTAACCTAACCTAACCTAACCTAACCTAACCTAACCTAACCTAACCTAACCTAACCTAACCTAACCTAACCTAACCTAACCTAACCTAACCTAACCTAACCTAACCTAACCTAACCTAACCTAACCTAACCTAACCTAACCTAACCTAACCTAACCTAACCTAACCTAACCTAACCTAACCTAACCTAACCTAACCTAACCTAACCTAACCTAACCTAACCTAACCTAACCTAACCTAACCTAACCTAACCTAACCTAACCTAACCTAACCTAACCTAACCTAACCTAACCTAACCTAACCTAACCTAACCTAACCTAACCTAACCTAACCTAACCTAACCTAACCTAACCTAACCTAACCTAACCTAACCTAACCTAACCTAACCTAACCTAACCTAACCTAACCTAACCTAACCTAACCTAACCTAACCTAACCTAACCTAACCTAACCTAACCTAACCTAACCTAACCTAACCTAACCTAACCTAACCTAACCTAACCTAACCTAACCTAACCTAACCTAACCTAACCTAACCTAACCTAACCTAACCTAACCTAACCTAACCTAACCTAACCTAACCTAACCTAACCTAACCTAACCTAACCTAACCTAACCTAACCTAACCTAACCTAACCTAACCTAACCTAACCTAACCTAACCTAACCTAACCTAACCTAACCTAACCTAACCTAACCTAACCTAACCTAACCTAACCTAACCTAACCTAACCTAACCTAACCTAACCTAACCTAACCTAACCTAACCTAACCTAACCTAACCTAACCTAACCTAACCTAACCTAACCTAACCTAACCTAACCTAACCTAACCTAACCTAACCTAACCTAACCTAACCTAACCTAACCTAACCTAACCTAACCTAACCTAACCTAACCTAACCTAACCTAACCTAACCTAACCTAACCTAACCTAACCTAACCTAACCTAACCTAACCTAACCTAACCTAACCTAACCTAACCTAACCTAACCTAACCTAACCTAACCTAACCTAACCTAACCTAACCTAACCTAACCTAACCTAACCTAACCTAACCTAACCTAACCTAACCTAACCTAACCTAACCTAACCTAACCTAACCTAACCTAACCTAACCTAACCTAACCTAACCTAACCTAACCTAACCTAACCTAACCTAACCTAACCTAACCTAACCTAACCTAACCTAACCTAACCTAACCTAACCTAACCTAACCTAACCTAACCTAACCTAACCTAACCTAACCTAACCTAACCTAACCTAACCTAACCTAACCTAACCTAACCTAACCTAACCTAACCTAACCTAACCTAACCTAACCTAACCTAACCTAACCTAACCTAACCTAACCTAACCTAACCTAACCTAACCTAACCTTTTTTTTTTTTTTTTTTTTTTTTTTTTTTTTTTTTTTTTTAAGGTGAGGAAATCCGATTACGGATACCCGGCCGAGTGGGGACTCGAGCGCGGGTTATGTGGGACTCGCGGACTGGCAGATGTAAGCCGTCCGAATACCCACTAAAACCTCACGGTGCTCCTCCTCAACCGCCTTTTTGGCCGCACGACACGGGAACTAGAGTCTTCCGTGAAGCGCGGCGGCGGGAGCCTGTCGGCACGTCGCGGAGTCAAGGGTGGTGTGGTCACCCTCGACGGCCTTCTCAGAGTAGCGCGCGGGAGCAACCTGCGCGCGCCTACTCGGGCCAGGTTAGTAGGCGATCAGCTTCCCCAAGCTGACCGCCCTCTGGCTCATTAGGGCGGAAGGCGGCGGTCGTGTGCCGCCCTCCGGCGACCCGGTCTTTTGCGGCGGATAGCGAGTTCGGCTGATGCCTCCCTCGCACGTTCCGCCGCCTCCTTCTCGAGCACCACTGCCTCGCAGAAGGAAGAGACCGCGTCCCACGACGTCTCGCTACCGGCCATGGCCTTGACCACGGCCGGCAGGGAGAGGTCGTCCCCAATGACGTCACGCAGAGCGCGACGTTGAGACGCCCAAGCTGGGCACACCTCCAGCGTGTGCTGGGCCGTCTCGTCGGGGCAGTCGTCGCAGTGGTGGCAGCGGGCATCGGGCTCCCTCCCAGCGATCCGACACAGGTAACCCCCGAAGCAACCATGCCCCGTGAGCACCTGCGTGGTGCGGAAGGTTAGGACGCCGTGACGCCTCGCTAACCACTGGCGGAAGACTGGACGAACAGCCTCGATCGTCCTCCGGCCGGCAGATGGTGTTGCCAGCCGGGACTCCCACACTTCTATTGCGGCATCCCGCGCCTCCTCCTGTGGTGCTGACCTTGCTGCGGCCCCGGACACGAGGCCCCGACGCCGGCAATAGACCGACGCCAGAGCAGTCGCGTCCAGGTCCCACGGCAGGACTCCGGCCAGCACGCACGACACCTCACCGGAGATGGTCCGATACCCCCGTATCGCCCGGATGGCCATCACCCTCTGCGCCCGTCGCAGCAGAGTGACGTTGTGCCGGTCCAGGGCGTCCGCCCATACGGGGGCACCGTAGAGGGCCATCGACCTGACCACTCCGGTGTACAGCCGACGGCTCGAGGCGCTCGGCCCATCCACATTGGGCAAGAGGCGCGCCAAGGCCGCCGCCGTTTTCAACAGTTTCGGGGCCAAAGATGAAAAGTGGCCCCGGAAACTCCACCGACCGTCCAGAACAAGTCCGAGGTACTTCATGCTCCTTTTGACGTCTATTGTGACGCCACCGACGACGATATGGGCATCTGGTGGTGGGCCCTTTCGAGGAGCATGGAAGTATAATGCCTCGGACTTGTTCAAGGCAACCTCCAGACCTAGCCGCCTGATGCGGCCTACAACATCGGCCACCCCGGCCGTGGCGAGCACAGCCGCCTCGCGATAGGTCCTCTGCTGCGCCAAGACCAGCGTGTCATCGGCGTAACAGAGGACCTTTATCCCCTCCAAGTTGCTGCCCCGCAGCACCCAGTCGTACCCGATGTTCCAGAGGATGGGTCCCAGTACCGATCCTTGTGGAACACCGGATGACACCACGTACTCCTCCCATCCACCAGGAGCTGGAAAGATCACGGACCTCCCGGATAGGTAAGCCCCGATGACGCGGCACAGGTATGGAGGCACACGATGATATAAAAGTGCCTCCTTAATGCAGGGCCAGGGCAGGGAGTTAAAAGCGTTGGCGATGTCTAAAGACACCGCCAAAATCCCATCACCCCGGGCAACCGCATCCTGCGCATGGGACTTCACCTCGAGTATGGCATCCACCGTCGAACGCCCACTGCGGAAGCCATACTGCAGGTCCGAGAGGTCCGGACCTGTCCCCTCCAAGTGGCGTTGTAACCTCCTCGCTACAACTCGCTCGAAGAGCTTGGCGATCTCGCTCAAGAGCACGATAGGCCTATAGGCGGAGGCTGAATCCGCCGGACGCCCCTCCTTCTTAATGAGGACTAACCTGCCTGTCTTCCACCGCTGTGGAATTATGGCTTGAGCCAGACAGGCAGTGAATAGCCCTCGCACTCTGGGCCCCATGGTGTTCAGGGCCAGAGTTAACGCCCGGCCGGGGATGCCATCCAGGCCAGGGGCGGTGCTCTTGTGCCGAGATCGGTGAACAGCTTCTTCGAGCTCTTCCTCCTCTACCGGTGGTGTGACACCGTCTTCCTCCTCTTGCGCTGCAGGGCGGGCCATAGAATGTGGTGAAAAGTTGGCCCGCTGCGGGAATAGCGACGACAGCACCCCTCGGAGAATATCCGTTCGGAGTGACTGCGTCAACGGTGGAGCCCAAGCCCGTAGCTTACCGATCACCATCCGGTAAGGCGTCCCGTACGGGTCATGGTCTATCCCCGCAATCATTCGATCGTGCGACTCGCCCTTCGCTCGGCCGATTTCCTCCTGCAGCCGCGTCCTCGCCTCGACATAGACCTGGTACAGTCGGTCTTCCTCCTCCTGCACCTTCTGTACCCGTCTGCGATAGTGGCTGTACCGGCGTCTCGCGTCAACGCAGGTGTTACGCAGTTGTGCGATCTCCCACGACCACCAGTACACTTGTCGCCGCTGAGGGCGACGCCCGGAACGGGGCAGTTCAGCGGCACCTATACGCGTCAACCCCCCCTGCGCCCAGGTGGCGGCGTCTTCTGCAGACGCCAAGCTCTGGGGCAGCCAGGCTTCCACTATCGCTGCCTCCTCCAGCAGTTGCCTGTCGAGACGACCCAATTGCCACCGCGGTCCGTACTCTCGCGAGGTTGGACTGGGGGCTGGCGGCTCCACCGGATGTGTGGAGATCTCGCATTGGATGTAGAGGTGGTCCGAGAGAGTCTCCACATCATCCAGCACTCGCCAACCCCGAACACGACGTGCTAGGGCCGGGGTCGCAAACGTTACGTCCACGACGGACCCGCCCAGCCTTCGCACACACGTGTTCGTCGTCCCCCGGTTGAGGACAGACAAACCGGTGGCAATAACCCACTCCGACAGTGTCACACCACGCACATCCGTCGTTGCGGAGCCCCATACGCTGCATTTGGCGTTGAGATCGCCCGCAACCAACACCTCCGCCGGGCGATGCCGTTCTACCATTTCCCCCAATCGAATAAGAAACTCTTCGAACTCTGCGAGGGTTCGATTGGGGGAAAAGTAAACACCAACGACAACTAGGTCGCCGACAAGGGCCGCGACGCATCCCGCACCCCTCTCGACACGTGAGAAAGGCGGGGAGCCCGCAGCTACCTGAGTGATAATAGACACCACCCTGGTGTTGTCCGCGACCCAGTTATCCCGCGCAGGCACGCTGTACGGCTCCGCAACAACCGCCACTTGTATCGACCGCTGCGCCAGGCTTTGGACCAATAAGTCTTGGGCTCTGGCACAGTGGTTGATGTTCGCCTGCAACACATGGAGAGCCATTATTTGGTGTCCATGTGTTGCACCTCCTCAGCTGGGATCCTAGAGCCGGTCGATATTGATGTCGGCACGCGTCTTCTCCCACTTCCCTTTTTACCGACGGCGCTGACTTTAGCGCAGACAGCACTGCCCGCTTTGTGATCGGCAGGCTTCTGCGCCGCCTCGCACACCGGACAATGTGGTGCTGCCGAACATGTCCGCTGTTGATGCCCGGGTTGGCCACACTGAAAGCATTGATTGCTCCTATCCACCTGGCTGCAGCACATCGCTGCCATGTGGCCCACTTCATGGCATCGGAAGCAGCGCTGCATGCGAGGTGGCAATAGCCTGACCATGGCTGAGACGAACCCCACAAGGAGTCTCGTCCCGCTCAATGTCTGCGCGGCTCCGACAGGGCAACGTACCCAAACTGACCCGAGACCTGCCCGGTCTTGTTGGACCTCCCCAACTTTTATGTTGGCCGCACTACAGCCAGTAACTCGGCTGATTGCGGCTGCGACATCCTCGGTAGTAGCAGAGTCGTCGAGGCCACACACCCTCAGTTCTGCACACTTCACTGGCCTCGACACCTGCACTTCTTCGGGGCTAAGAACGCCCCGCAGCTTTTCGGCCAGCGCATCCGCCTTTTCGCTCGTGTTGGCTCCAGGCAACTCCAACATTCTGGCCCCAGTAGAAGCAACGCGAAATCTTAAGTCGCTAATACCCAGGTCTTCCAATTTTATATTTTGCTTGACCCGGGTAAGGACGTCGCTGTACGTCAGCTTTTCGGCGGCGGCTGGCTGCAGCTTGATGGACACCACCTGCGACCGTGGACGACGCACCTTTACCTCCCTTTGCGCCTTGGCCTTGACACTTTGCGCTGTTGGTTTCTGCTTTTGGCCGTTCTTTTTCTTGGCCCCCTTTCGGACTACCACAGTCCAGTCCTCGGACATGTTGGTAGGAGCTGGGGGCAGAGGTCGAGGCCCCACAGATGCGGCTGGCTTAGTCGGAGCTTTCTTAGTTTTGACCTTTTGAGCTCTTTTCTCTTTTGGTGCTGGATTAGCCGGCGCCATTAGAGTAGTCGCAGCAGGCTCCACTTCGACCTGTTTTGGCCTAGCCTCTTTGCGCTTGTCCGTTGCTAGCGGAGGTCGCATATTCTTCTCTGGCGGAAGACGCTCCTTAAATGCTTCTAGCCTCGTAGAGACCATAGCACCCACTTCTACCATTACAGTGCGCACTATATCATCTACGGAAACAGATTCTGCCGGCACATGTTGCGACTCCGATGCTTTAGAGCGCTCCAAATCCATCCTTAAGAGGGCGAACTCCCTCCGCAACTCCGTCAACTCCGACTGCAGTCGCGTGTTCGTTGCCCTTAGAAGATGGATCTCCTCTGATGCCGTCCTCTTTGTCAGGATATTAACCGCTTTAGAAATAGCACCGGCAGCCTGTTTTAGGGCCTTTGTAAATGTGCCCTTTAAGTTTCCGGAGTTGGTAGCGACTCTGTTGATGATAGCCAAGCTATCTGACACTTGGTTGTGCAGGTCGGAAACCAGAGGCTCGGCAGCGCATGGTTCCTGGGACACATCTGAGAGCCTAGAATTCGCCCTACTCTCTATAACTGCGGTAATATCGGCAACTTCCTCCTCCGCCCTTAGTCGACGCATTTCGCGTTTGGCTTCATTAAGCGCCTTTTTCGCAACGGCCATATCGTCACGAGTCTTTGGTGGACCCTGACCTCTCTTGGTCGATGCCACTTTCGCTTTCGGCTTCTCTGACTCCCCATCCGCGTCCGAAGACCCAGATTGGCTCTCTCTATTCCGGCGCCTCTTTCTGTCCTTCCGAAATTGAGCTGTAATACCCCCTTTATTGTTGGACTCCACTGACATATTGCTATCCGCATCTGATTCAGAAGCCGCCCAAAAACGACCCCGCGATGACAGCGAAAGCGATCTGGACCGCCCACTGATAATTGAGCTACACTCTGCTAGGTCCAGTCGCTCAACCACTACTCGTGCATCCTTTAGCACACTATTCATCGGCACAAGTGCCCGAATATCATCCGTGTCAGGTGCACATGCTTTCCCAATCTCCTCCTCAGGCTCTACCCCCACTACACCGCCCATCTCAGGCAATCTCTCTTTATCTACGCCTATCTCAGGCACCTCTACTCCACCCGACTCAAACACCTCTACTCCGCCCATCTCAGGCCTCTCAACTCCGCCCTTCTCGGGCACCTCTCCCGCAACACACCGGTAGTCTTTGCCCCCCGCAGATTCGTGGGGCTTGCGTGCCGTAGCACGGAGGGACTCTCCAGACTCGCTGGTACCCTCCTGCGGTATGAATGAATTAAGATTTACCGACATGTTGTTTTTTGCTGATCCACAGCTTCGGCTTTTCTGTCGGGGTGTGCTCCCCTAGGCCGTGTCCATAACAATGGACTAAAGGCACGCCCATGCCTCGCTGGTTTTGGTCCGCGCCGGGAAAAACTCCCGGTCCACCCGCCCGCAAGAGCGAGTGGTTTCCCCTATCCGCCACCTGGGGACGCGCCCAGTAGGAGGACCAGCAACTCCCTTGGGAACCTAACCTAACCTAACCTAACCTAACCTAACCTAACCTAACCTAACCTAACCTAACCTAACCTAACCTAACCAGTCTGGGTTGAGCCCTCGTCGGGAACGCACGCGTCCGCGGCCTCCCAGGCCAATTAACGCCTTAGTTATAACAATAAAAATCATAAGTTATGAACTAGTTATCGTAGAAAGTTGTGAAATATCTCAAAAGAAGCGCGCTGAACGCAGCTAAGTGACTGTGTAAAAATTTTAAAAATCCGTTTAGTGAAAGTGCCAAAAAACCTCAAAAAAAAAAAAAAAAAAAAAAAAAAAAAAAAAAAAAAAAAAAAAAAAAAAAAAAAAAAAAAAAAAAAAAAAACTGTGTTTTTTATAGCAAAATAAACAAAAATATTGTAAATAAGTGTTTTAAAAATAGTAAATCTTCTTGTATCGTGCTGAACTATTACATAGTGTAAGATAGGAAGTTTCTTTATATTATTACATAAAAATTTTGAAAATCGAATATATACTTTGTAAATAACCGGAGGTTAAAGTTGAACTTAGCGTAAAAGTGTGCCTTAAAAATCAGTTTTTCGCGTGCGGCGGGTAAATTAGATCTATTACCCCACTTTTTTATATTACCAACTGATGTGTATTGTTGTTTTCCATGTTTTGACAAAGTTTTAGATTTTTCCAACTCTCCGTTTTTAAGTTATCAGTGTTTTTAGAAAAAAAAAAAAAAAAAAAAAAAAAAAAAAAAAAAAAAATTGGACTTGTCGCTCGTTTCCAAACGGAGAGACGTAGAGTGTTGTGTCATACATAGTTTGAAGCGCCTTGATAAGACCTTTAAGAATCTGGCTTAAAAGTGAAAATCCGTTGACAAAATCGTGAGTTATCAAGGAAAAACCCGGAAAATGGACAAATTTCATCAAAAATTAAAATTCAAAGGTCAGTCATTCGAAATTTAAATCGATAACCGCATAATTTTATAATTTTATATCAAAGACAATTTAATAAAGAACATTTGTGCAAAGTTTCACAATTCTCGGACTGTAAATAAAAAAGTTATTAAGAAAGAGATATGGTAAGAGACTAGTTAAAAGTGAAAAACTATCTTCGTAATTTTAAATACTTTCCCGTGTGTCAATCCTGGTGGAACTTGGCAGATATCATTTTTTGGACACTAGCTACCTGTTGAAGAAACTCCCATCAGAATCCGTTCATAAACAAAAAAGTGAAAATCGGAATCTGAACTCGTAACATAAATCTTCGTTAAAAGTGTACTTCATAGTCTGAGGCACCCAAGCTATGCGAGGCCCCGCCCCCTACCACAGTGTATAACGGAAAGTGACTTTATGCAGAGCGCTGAAACAAATTTATTTTTATACTTTTACTCTGGTTTTATATTATTTTGGACGGTTTTGTAATATATAATTGTATATAATGTATTAGTTTAAAATATAAAGGATAGTGATACGTGATTTATGTTAAATTTCATAAAAATTGATAATCTTGCTATATATATTTGCATTTTATTCAGGCTAGATATAACTGTACATGACTGTGACTTTTTAAAAAAAAAAAGTAATTTTGACAATACTAGTATAAAATAATATATAAATTTAAATTTCTTAGATTAGTTTATTAAATATAATATTTTTAAGTTCTTATAGTACTACGCTGTGGCACATACGTTACGCCCCGCCTCTTAGTACAGAGTATAACATATTGTGACTTTTTGCAGAGGACTAAAGTCATTTATTTTTTATACTTTTGCTTTATTTATAAATATATAATTGTATAGAATATATTAGAATAACATACAGAGTATAGTGTAATGCGATTTAGGTTAAATGTGATAATAATTATTAATTGTGGTCTATATAATTTGCACATAATTTCGGAAAATTTCACTTATATAACCACGTCTGTTTCAGGAAGTATTTTTTAATATTATTAAAATAAGTAAATACATAAAAATTTTAATTCTTCGAATTAAACTATTAATTTTTAAATAAATATGGCATTTCAATAATTATAGTGTATACGCTGTGGTAATCACGCGATATTAATAGGCCGCGCCCCCTGAGTCGGACGAGCAGTGGCGCGCGTACCAATGTATAGATTATTTGACCTATTTGACCTCGCAACAGAATTTTAATATATTTTGTTTGTTTATTTTACTTTTATATTGCTTGGTTCTTGTTTTGGATATATAGTTAATATAATATAAGTATAGTGTAATTTGATTTGTGTCGATTCTCATAAAAGAGGAATAAATAATAATTAAAAAATAGTTTAACTTTATATATAAATTTGAATACTTTGATAGACAGACATAGTGTATATAAATAGTATATACATATATAAAATTGCGTTGGTAAAGTTTGAGTAAATAAATATATATAATTTGAATTATTGAGTTAGTCTGATGTTGCATAGAAAGAAAACATTAATTTACTAATAATTTACTTATTTTATTACGTAATATTGCGTAACATCATCCTGTAATAACGAAATACAACTCGAAAATCGATAATTAATATCTCAAAAACTCTTTAAATTTGGTAATAATAAATTGTAATAACAACCCGTCTCGCTCTAGAGGCGTGTATACGCGCACACCAAACGGCCCCGCCCCACGGCACTTTTAGATACCTGTGGTATAGTGGCAGCAAGTCAGTCAATAGTACAAAGGTTAAATCCAGTTTTAATTTAATTTCACATTTTAATAGATTTATAGTAGTGGTGTTTTTATTAACAGCCAACTGTAGTGGATTATTATTTTTACGTCCCCCTTCGATTTATACTTTTAGTAAGTGTACAATTTACAAATTACAATTAAAAATAGATCAGTAAGTATAGGTCGGAAGCAGTACATACATATTGCGGCACATTTGTTATTATTATTATTATTATTATTATTATTTTTTTTTTTTTTTTTTTTTTTTTTTTTTTTTTTTTTTTTTTTTTTTTTTTTTTTTTTTTTTTTTTTTTTTTTTTTCTCTTATCGTACGTTTAATTAACTTTTAATTTATTATACAGTAAATAATAAATAATTTTACAATGTTGCGTACGCCTCCGAAGACCCGACAGCAGATGGTAGAAAGGGCTGAGGAATTGGAACCTACAACCTTAGATGTGACATTGGGGGAATGCATACCACATGTGGCTCATGATACGGCGGGTAGCAGTAACGTCTGTATTCCTGACTCGCCTCTTATGTTACTGCAACTGTCATCGGACAATGAAGTTGAAGAGCCCCCCGTAACTAATTACAAAGTTAAAAAGACTAAGTCTAAAGCTCCTAAAGCTGAAGACAAGCCACTACCGGTCAATTCAAAAACTGTAAAGGACATTCACTCTATGAATGCTGTTGTCACCACCCTGGCTAGACATATTATAAACGCTGTTAATGAAGGCAAGAGCGTTAATTCTGCCAACAAGAAATTTATCATCAAGGCTGCACAGGAAATCAGCTTAGCTGCTGACATGTACTATGAATCTGTACTTACACCTCTTTCGATCCCTCCACAATCGTTAGCCACAGTGCTAGATAATCAGCAGCAAGCCGCTCAGGTAACAGAGCCTGTTAATCAACAACAAGCCACTCAGCCCTTGTCACCGTCACCAGTGGGTGACAACAGCACGCTTAAAGAGGAGATTGTCGCTGCAATAAAGCTAGAATTTAATAAACTGAAAACTGATTTACAATCTGATATGACTAATAAAAATAACACAACCTACTCGCAGATACTTAGTAATAGCGTTAAATCTCCGACAACTGCCAAGACCGCCAAACCTAAATATAACCCCGCCATTGTAGTAACTCCTAAAGACCCGGTAAATTCAAAAAAGGATACCATTAATAATTTTAAAAGTAGTATCACATTCCGAAATAAAAATTATGCACCAGTTAGAGTACAACCCATTTCAAAAAATAGACTTAGAGTTGAGTTCCAAAATGAAGCGCAATGTGAGGAAACTTTAACTAATTTAAAAGATTCTGCTACAATAGTAGCAGAACCAGCGAAAAAATTACGCCCTATGGTCATTTTAAAAGGAATCTCAAATGATATTCCTATTGAAGAATTAACTAGTATTATCAGACAGCAAAACCATACAATCAATCAGCTAGCTAAATCAGATGAGGATATAACATTAAAGTTCAAAAGAAATAATAACAAAAATACCAATTTATATAATGCAGTGTTTATTGTCAGTCCAGCTGTGTGGCATGAAGCCATTCACCTGGGTAGAGTTAATATTGACCACCAAAAAGTGTTCGTGGGTGAATTCTCACCATTCATTCAATGCTATAGGTGTCTGCAGTTTGGACATATCAGTAAAAACTGTATGTCTGACTGCAAACCCTGTGCATATTGTGCCGACACCACTCATCAAGTCTCCAACTGTCCACTTGTTACATCCAAAATAAACAAACCAATTTGTTATAATTGCAGGAAATACAATAGTTTTAATAAATTAAGCCATAAAATATGCACAGATCACTCAGCCACATCTACGAACTGTCCCACTATTAAATTTATGCTAAAACAAGTAAATAATAAAATAGATTATGGATCTTAAAAAACAAAAGAACAAGATAAGTGATAATATAAAAGATAACATTAGATTCCTTCAATGTAACGTTGGGCGCTCTTATGTGTGGCAACAAGAGTATGTAGAGCACTTTATTAAATGTAAATATGATGTGGGAATCATTTGCGAACCACACGTAGGACGTGGAACCGAAATGAAAGGCATCCCAGGGTATTACACTTTTCAAAATAGCGGTAATTGCGAAAGAACTAAATCTTGTATTATGGTGAAACAAGGCTTAGGAGCACCGCTTATTCTAAAGCAGTACACTACACCTAACATCAGCGTAGTACAGCTAAGTATACGGGGACGCAAATTAATTATAGTTAGCGTATATATAGAGCCAGATCAAGACCTTGATAACACAGTTGCTAAATTAGAAAGTTTAGTAAAAATTTTTAAAGGAGAGCTGCTAATAATGGGTGGCGATTTCAACGGTTGGCACACCTCTTGGGGCAGCCGTAGGAATAACAAAAGAGGTGAAGAATTAATTAATCTCTTTACGTCTAATGAATTACATGTTTGCAATATAGGAGACAGCCCAACATTTGAAACTATAACACATGGGCAAATAAGACAATCTATAGTAGATTTAACTGTGATTTCAACAAATATTTTAACAAAAATAAATAATTGGAAAGTCGACTCTTCAGCATGCCCATCGTCAGACCATGACGCCATAACATTTAATTACACATTTAATATCAAAAAACTTAATAAAAATAATAATAGATCCACTTTTAAATACAACACAGACAAGGCGGACTGGCTTAATTTTAGTAATATACTGCTGGGACACTTTGAGAAGGCAA
Source organism: Eueides isabella (assembly GCA_019049475.1). Taxonomy (NCBI): domain Eukaryota; kingdom Metazoa; phylum Arthropoda; class Insecta; order Lepidoptera; family Nymphalidae; genus Eueides; species Eueides isabella. The sequence goes on along the minus strand of CM032410.1, from coordinate 2,104,176 downwards.
ATATATTAAATAGAAACCTTACAAACGCAACACCCGAAGATATAGATTTAGTTATTGATAAATTTACAACAGCTATACAAAACACATGCGACACCATATTTATAAAGAAAAAGCGTAGGGAACATCGTATTGTCTGGTGGAATGATGAATTACAAACACTAAAGAAACAAACCATACATATGCACCATCGCATACAAGATTTAATCAAAGGCAAAAAACCTATTACAAATGCACTGAAAGAGAGAGCGGAAATAAAATTAAGTACGCCAATGCAATAAGCAAAGCATCTAAAGAAAGCTTTAGAGAATTTTGTGGACGGCAGGGTAAAGAAGACGTGTGGGCAGTGACTAACAGACTTTTAAAATCCACCACTAAAAATAATCCTCCTTCAACACTATCATTTAACAGTATATATACTAAATCAAGCCTTGACACAGTTAATCTTTTATTACATACATTTTTCCCTGATGACACAGCCGACACACAAACAGAACATTTTGAAATCAGAAGATCATTAAATAAACCAGTAAATACACCTGACGATCTGTACTTCACAATAGATGAAATTGAAAAAGCTTTTGAATCCACGAGTCCTAAAAAAGCTCCTGGCCCTGACCATCTAACTTCTGACATTTGCAACGCAGCATTTCATACTTATCCGAGTCTATTGCTCAATTTATTTAACCGTTGCTTAGAAATATCTTATTTTCCTAACATCTGGAAAAAGGCCCAAGTTATTGCAGTACCGAAACCCAACAAAAATAAATATGAAGATGTCGCTTTATATAGGCCAATAGGGCTTCTCAATATTTTTGGGAAATACTAGAAAAGTTAATAGTAAATCGCATTAACCATCATATGTATTCCAATAGTTTAGATAATTCCCATCAATTCGGTTTCAAAACTCAAAGATCTACAGTCGATGCACTACATCTGGCAGTAAATAAAATTAAATTGTCAATTAAAAATAATAAACTCGTACAGGCTGTCTCTTTAGATATCAAAGCTGCATTTGATAATGCTTGGTGGCCTGCCCTACTTAATAGATTAGCACATTTAAATTGCCCAAAAAATATATATTTACTCATAAAAAATTACTTACTTAATCGACTAGTCACTATTAATTTTTCCGATGCCACTGCCTCCAAACAAATGACGCGTGGATGCATACAGGGATCTGTATGTGGCCCAGTCTTCTGGAATATCATTCTGGATGAGCTTCTAGAAACTGAGCTTCCAGAAGGCTGTCACATACAGGCATTTGCGGATGATGTACTTCTCATAGTGGAAGCGAACAATACTGATCAATTACAAATGGCGACTAACACAGCCATAAAAACTATTGTAGCATGGGGTAACAAAGTAAAGTTAGTTTTTGGTCCTGACAAGACACAACTCATATCATTCTCCAAAAAAGCCAGTAATACCATAGTTAAGTTTAACAATATAACACTTAGACATGAAAAACAAATAAAAATTTTAGGTGTCATAATAGACTATAAGCTAAACTTTATTAAACACGTTAATTATGTTATCGAAAAAGCTCAAAAAATTTATAAAAAGATTTGTATCTTTACAGCCCCAACCTGGGGTTTGCATAGTGAAAACTTATCGATAATATACAGGCAGGTTATCCAACCTATAATAACATACTCAGCAGGCATATGGGGCTCTGCTATAAATTTTAAAACAGTAATAAGTAAACTAAACTCATTTCAAAGAGCATTTGCCATACGAGAAATAAAGGGATTTAGAACAATATCTACAGTAGCAGCAGTTGCATTAGCTAATCAGACCCCTTTGCACTTAAAAATCCTAGAAGTACAGACAGTGGAACAGACTAGAATCAACAAAACGACAAGCTTTTTACCTTCCGACATTAAACTGCAAATACCAACACCTCCTAGGCTTCTTATACATCCAGCACGCAAAGTCAAAATAACCTTGCGGAGCGCAACTGACCAAAATGAAATAGATAAAATCACGGCTAACTCCAACATTAAAATATATACAGATGGTAGCAAGGACCAAGACGGCATGGTAGGGGCAGCTTTTATAATTTACAGAGATCTCAATACAAAATACACACAAAAACTTAAACTACATTCGAGTTGTACGGTATTTCAGGCAGAACTTTTCGCAATAGCACAAGCTACAAAATGGGTCTATATGAGCACTTCCCACGACCAAATTAGTATTCTCTCTGACAGTCTATCAGCTCTGCAGGAAATAAATAACTCAAACTCTGTCAACTCAATTGTAACTAAAATCCACAAATATATCAAATTAACTAATAGCACAATAGAATTTATTTGGGTCAAAGCACACAATGGAATAATAGCCAACGAAGAGGCAGATGTTGCAGCCAAATCTGCAACACAATTACACAAAAAACCAAATTTTTGCAAATTTCCAATTAGTTATGTTAAAAACAAAATTAAAGAGTTTAGCAGAATAGAACACAATAAAATATTTTGTGATTCAGCTCAAGGAGCCATCACTAAAAATTGGTTTTCAGACTTGGCTGCAATAAGTTCTTTTTACAAAGTCAGTAAACCTTCATTTCATAGCACACAGATTTTCACAGGTCATTCGTTCACTAAGCAATACTTACATAGATTTAAGATAACAGACGACAATAAGTGCCCGTGCAACCCAAGTACAGTACAAACCATAGAACATCTCCTCAAGGAATGTCCAAATTATAGTCTCCACAGAGTTAATTATGAGCTAACTTGCAAATATTTTGATGTTGACCCTTTTAATTTAGCAGAACTAATAAAGCATGAGGAAACTGTAGAGGCATTTAACATATTTACTAAATATGTGATAAATAACTTAAAAGAACTAAACAAGACATAATAAAAAATACTCTGACTTGACCATGTAAATAATTATATTTTATAACATTGATTATTAAGGAATCACATCTGATAAAGAGTGATGATTTGGATTACCATTAATACTCTGTAACATAATTAATAAAGTGTAAATAATTAGAATAAATAGAAATGTTAATATTAGTCTGTAATCTTACTCAGACTTACAGTTTTAAATATTTTAATAAAAATGTATATAGCATATTTTAAAAGTAAGTTGTTTTAGTTTTAGGTGATAGACAATTAGTTATAAGTTAGTTGTATATTACTATAATATGTTTGTTGTATGTTGTATATTACTATAAGTTAAAAAAAAAAAAAAAAAAAAAAAAAAAAAAAAAAAAATAAGACGGCAAGAAACAAAGAATTCTAAATGTAAGTCAACATCTACAGACAGGGAAAAAAAAAAAAAAAAAAAAAAAAAAAAAAAAAAAATGTGTCTGTATGTATATTTATACACATATATAAGAAATTATATAGACTAAGTTAATATTAATACAAAAAGATATTTGTAAAATCACACATCAATCAATCATCACTTACATGCTGCATGCATGTAAGTGATTGTTAACTAATGTTAATAATTTTTCGTAGGAAAAATTGTTTAAGTTTTTCTATAAGTTACACAACTATATCTATTTTATATATTTTTTTTTATATGTACACCAATGAGAAAAAGTTTAACCATAGGTACTATAATAAATAAACATTTACTAAGAACACCAGTTCACATGCCTAACTAAAGCCGCCCGTATACCTTAGCGAGGACTTATGCATGGCCAGTGAACTGGCAAATGGGTCTGAAACTTATTTTTGTGAATAACCTTAAAAAAAAAAAAAAAAAAAACCTAACCTAACCTTTTTTTTTTTTTTTTTTTTTTTTTTTTTTTTTTTTTTTTTTTTTTTTTTTATCGTGAGGAAACCCTTTTACGGGTACGCCACCCGAGTGGGGACTCGAGTGGGTTATGTGGGACTAATGGACCGGCAGATATAGGCCGTCCACACTACCCACTAAAACCTCACGGTGCTCCTCCTCGACCGTCACAGGCCGGGGCTATGGGTGCCATGGATTCGTCCATAGCCTCGGCGATGGGAGCCTGCTAGGCACGTCTCGGAGTCGGGGGTGGTGGGCCACCCTCGACGGCCTGCTTTGAGTAGCGCGCGGGAGCAACCTGCGCGCGCCTACTCGGGCCAGGTTGGTAGGCGATCAGCTTCCCCAAGCTGACCGCCCTCTGGCCGATTAGGGCGGAAGGCGGCGATCGTGTGCCGCCCTCCGGCGACCCGGTCTTTTGCGGCGGACGGCGAGTTCGGAAGAAGCCTCCCTCGCCCGCTCCGCCGCCTCCTTCTCGAGCACCACTGCCTCGCAGAAGGAAGAGACCGCGTCCCACGACGTCTCGCTGCCGGCCATGGCCTTGACTACGGCCGGCAGGGAAAGGTCGTCCCCTATGACGTCGCGCAATGCGCGACGTTGAGACGCCCAGGCTGGGCACACCTCCAGCGTGTGCTGGGCCGTCTCTTCGAGGCAGTCGCAGTGGTGGCAGCGGGCGTCGGGCTCCCTCCCAGCGACCCGACACAGATATCTCCCAAAGCAACCGTGCCCTGAGAGTACCTGTGTGGTGCGGAAGGTTAGGACGCCATGACGCCTCGCTAACCACTGGCGGAAAACTGGACGAACTGCCTCGATCGTCCTCCGGCCGGCGGTTGGTGTTGCCAGCCGGGACTCCCACTCTTCCAATGCGGCATCCCACGCCTCCTCCCGTGGTGCTGACCTTGCCGAAGCCCCGGACGCAAGACCTCGACGCCGGCAATAGACCGACGCCAGAGCAATCGCGTCCAGGTCCCACGGCAGGACTCCTGCCAGCACACACGCCACCTCACCGGAGATGGTCCTGTACCCCCGTATCACCCTGATGGCCATCACCCTCTGCGCCCGCCGCAGCAGGGCGACGTTTTGCCGGTTCAGGGCGTCCGCCCATACGAGAGCACCGTACAGCGCCATCGATCGGACCACTCCGGTGTACAGGCGACGGCTCGAGGCGCTCGGCCCACTGAAGTTGGGCAAAAGGCGCACCAAGGCCCCCGCTGTCTTCAACAGCCTCGGGACCATTCGTATAAAATGGTCCCGAAAACTCCACCTGTTGTCCAAGACAAGTCCGAGGTACTTCATGCTCCTCTTCACTTCGATCGTCACACCGCCGACGACGATGTGGGCCTCTGGTGGAGCGGCCCTCCTCGGAGCATTGAAGTAGATTGCCTCAGACTTGTCTAGTGCAACCTCCAGACCCAGCCGCCGAATCCGCCCGACGACGTGAGCCACGCCAGCTGTCGCGAGCACTGCTGCCTCGCGATAGGTCCTCTGCTGCGCTAAGACCAACGTGTCATCAGCGTAGCAGAGGACCTTTACCCCCGGCAGGGTGCTGCCACGAAGCACCCAGTCGTAACCGATGTTCCAGAGGATCGGACCCAGCACCGATCCCTGTGGATCACCGCACGACACCTCCCAAACTCCCCAGCCGGAGCTTGCAGGGAAGGTCACAGACCTCTCGGAGAGGTAAGCCCCGATGATGCGGCGCAGGTATGGAGGCACCCTATAGAAAAAGAGTGACTCATTAATGCAGGGCCAGGGCATGGAGTTGAAAGCGTTGGCGATGTCTAAAGACACCGCCAAGACTCCTTCGCCCCGAGCCACTGCGTCCTGCGCGTGGAACTTCACCTGCAGTATGGCATCCACCGTGGATCGTCCACTTCGGAAGCCATACTGACTGTCCGAGAGGTTTGGACCTGTCCTCTCGAGGTGCTGCTGTAGCCTCCTCGCTACCACCCTCTCGAAGAGCTTGGCGATCTCGCTCAACAGCACTATCGGCCTATAAGCCGAGGCTGACTCCGCCGGGCGCCCCTCCTTCTTGATGAGGACTAGTCTGCCTGTCTTCCACCACTGTGGAATTATGGCTTGAGCCAGACAGGCAGTAAATAGCCCTCGAATGCTTGGCCCCAAGATAGAATGGGCCAAAGCAACTACGCGCCCGGGAATGCCGTCGAGCCCTGGGGCGGTGGTTTTGCCCCGAGATCGCCTCACAGCTTCCTCCAGCTCCTCCTCCAGCACCTCTGGTACGACGCTCTCGTCTTCCTCCTCTTGCGCTGCAGGGCGGGCCATTGATGGAGGTGTAAAATTGGCCCGCTGCGGGAACAGAGACGACAGCACCCCTCGGAGAGTATCCGGCGGGAGTGTCTGCGTCAAAGGCGGGGCCCAAGCTCGGAGCTTGCCGCGCACCATCCGGTACGGCGTTCCGAACGGGTCCCGGTCTATCCCCGCGAGAGCTTCGTCGTGCGCCTCGCCTTTCGCACGACCGATCTCCTCCTGCAGCGCTTTCTTCGCCTCGACGTAGGCGCAGTACAGCCGGTCCTCCTCCTCCTGCTGCCGGCGTGCCCGCCTGCGATAGTGCGTGTAAAGGCGTCTCGCCTCAATGCAGATGTTGCGCAATTGAGCGATCTCACCCGACCACCAGTACACTTGCCGCCGTTGAGGGCGGCGCCCGGAACGGGGCATTGACGCGTCACATATACGCGTCATTGCCCTCTGCGCCCAGTTTGCGGCGTCTTCTGCAGACGCCAAGCTCTGGGGCAGCCAGGCTTGCACTATCGCAGCTTCCTCAAGAAGTCCCTTGTCGAGGCACCTCAGTTGCCACCGCGGTCCGTCCTCTCGCGAGGTGCGACCTACAGCTGACGGCACCGTCGGATGAGTGGAGATCTCAAATTGGATGTAAAGATGGTCCGAAAGAGTCTCCACATCATCCAACACTCGCCAACCGTGAACACGGCGCGCTAGGGCCGGGCTTGCGAACGTTACGTCCACCACGGACCCGCCCAGCCTTCGCACGCAGGTGTTGGTCGTCCCCCGATTGAGGACAGACAAACCAGAGGCAACTACCCACTCCGAGAGCGTCGTACCACGCTCAGTCGTCGTTGCAGAGCCCCAAACGCTCGACTTCGCGTTGAGGTCCCCCGCGAACAGCATCTCTGCCGGACCTTGTCGGTCTATCATTTCCCCCAAGCGGATTAGGAACTCTTCAAACTCCGCAAGATTCGACTTCGATTGGGGGAAAAGTAGACACCGACGACAACTAGATCGCCGACAAGTGCCGCGACGCATCCCGCACCCCTCTCTACTCGTGAGAAAGGCGGGGAGCCCGCAGCTACCTGGGTGATAATAGCCACCACCCCGGTGTTGTCTGCGACCCAGTTATCACGTGCGGGGACACTGGAGGGCTCCGCAACATCCGCCTCCTGAATAGACCACTGCGCCAGGTTTTGGACCAATAAGTCCTGGGCCTTGGCGCAGTGGTTTATGTTCGCCTGCAAAACACGGAGAGCCATTATTTGGTGTCCATGTGTTGCACCTCCTCTTGCCTGGCTGGGGCATTCGATCCGGCTGGTATAATGGGCCTTGCTCGTTTTCTCTTCCCTCCCCCAGCCCTTGCAGCTTTTACGCAAGCAGCACTTTCCTCCGTGTGATTAGCGGGCTTCTGTTCCGCTTCACATACGGGGTAATGAGGTTCCGCCGAGCAACTACGCTGCTGATGTCCTGGTTGGCCACAACGGAAGCACTGGTTGCTTCGGTCAATACCATTACGGCACACCGCTGCAACGTGGCCAATTTCGTGGCACCGGAAACATCGTTGTACGCGGGGCTGCAGTAATCTCACTTTTGCGGAGACAAATCCCACTAGGAGTCGCGTCCCGCTTACCTTCTTTGCGGCACTCACGGGGCAACGGACCCACACTGCCCCCAGACCAGACTTATCCTGCCGGACTTCGCCCACCTTTACGTCCCCAACTGCACAACCACCGACTCGGCTTATGGCGACAGCGACGTCGTCAGAAGTTGCAGAGTCATCGAGGCCACTTATCCTCAACTCTGCACACTTCATTGGCCTTGACACGTTGACCTCTTCTGGATTTAGCACCCCACGCAGTTTTTCAGCCAGCGCGTTTGCTTAATCGCTACTATTAGCTCCAGGCAGTTCCAACATCCTAGCGCCAGTCTGTGCGACGCGGAATCGAAGGTCATCTATACCCAGGTCTTCGAGCTTGACTTGTTCTCTGACCCTAGTAAGGATGTCACAGTAAGTGACCTTCTCGGCGGCCGCTGGTTGCACCTTGATCACCACTACTGCAGATCGAGGTATCCGCAGTTTCGGCTCTCTCGATTTAAGAGTCGCCTTCGGCGCGGTCCTTTCCTCCTTCGCGGCCGCCTTCTTCTTACTGCCCTTGCGGACAACTACATTCCAACCCTCAGTCAATTCAGTCGGGGCTGGTGGTAAGGGACGCATCTCAGATATAGAACCGGCTGGTGTTGGAACCGCCTTTTTCGAACCTGACTTTTTTGTGTTCTTACCAGCCTTCGTTTTCGGTGCTGGATTCGCCGCCGCCATTAAAGTAGCCACGGTAGGTTCGGCTTCAACCCGTTTCTGAGCGGCCTCCTGACGCCTTTCTGCTGCCTGCGGTGGGCGCAGCCTCTTCTCTGGTGGGAGACGATCTTTCAAAGCCTCGAGCCTGGTGTTTACCATTGTGCCTACTTGCACCATCACGGTGCGCACAAGGTCATCCACGTTAATTCCAACCTCCGCCCCTTTTGGCTGCGCTGCTATTCTGGAACGCTCTAGCTCCGCTCGCAGAAGTCCCATTTCCCTACGGAGCTCAGATAGCTCCCCTTGCAAGCGAGCGTTCGCCTCGCGAAGATGTCTCACCTCGTCAGATGCCGTTCTTTGGGCCATGGTGTCCATAGCCGTATTGATGGCGCCAGCCGCCTCCTTAAGGGCTTTTGTAAAGGTGCCCTTAAGGTTCCCCGATTTACTAGCAACCCTGTTAATTATGGCCAAGCTGTTAGACACTTGACTCCGTAACTCGGATACCAAAGGCGCAGCCGATGGCCCTTCCAGCATCCTTGTGGACACATCCGATCTTCCCTCTTTGCTTTTGGCTTGATTGGAAACCTGACCTATAGCAGCCTTCGCCTTGGGTTTCCGTATTGCACCACCACCACCATCATCAGACGAGCCGGAATTCCCTGGGGACTTTCGGGGTCTCTTCCTGTCCTTTCTGTAGAGTGCCCTAGTTTTCTCCGAACATGACTCCACAGACATCATACTTTCCGCCCCAGATTCACCTCCTTCAGACGCATCCCAAAACCTACCACGGGAAGACGCAGAAAGTGAACGACTCCTACAACTGTCACTTTTACTTGACAGGCACTCCGACGACAGCCTTGTCAAGACAACTTTTGGTGTCTTTAGCACCACTCCACTTGATTGAGGCAATGCTGCCACAGTATTGCCCACCACGGGCACAACTCCACCTTTCTCGGTCTCGACATTACAAACGCCCGAAGACGCAACGTCGCCAACACCGCCCATCTCGGGCTCACCACCATCTCCGCCTTTCTCAGGCTCCACACAAACTCCGCCCTTCTCGGGCCTCTCTCCCGCAACACATCGGTGAATGTGGCCCCCCGCAGATTCGTGGGGCTTGCGTGCCGTAGCACGGAGGGATTCTCCAGACTGGCTGGTACCCTCCTGCGGTATGAATGAATTCCTATAAACCGACATGTTGTTTGGTTGCTGATCCACAGCTTCGGCTTTTCTGTCGGGGTGTGCTCCCCTAGGCCGTGTCCATAACGATGGACTAAAGGCACGCCCATGCCTCGCTGGTTTTGGTCCGCGCCGGGAAAAACTCCCGGTCCACCCGCTCGCAAGGGCGAGTGGTTTCCCCTATCCGCCACCTGGGGACGCGCCCAGTAGGGGGACCAGCAACTCCCTTGGGAACCTAACCTTTTTTTTTTTTTTTTTTTTTTTTTTTTTTTTAACGTGAGGAAATCCGATTACGGATACCCGGCCGAGTGGGGACTCGAGCGGGTTATGTGGGACTCGCGGACTGGCAGATGTAGGCCGTCCGAATACCCACTAAAACCTCACGATGCTCCACCTCGACCGCCATTGGCCGCTCGACACGGGAACTAGAGTCTTCCGTGAAGCGCGGCGGCGGGAGCCTGTAGGCACGTCGCGGAGTCAAGGGTGGTGTGGTCACCCTCGACGGCCTTCTCAGAGTAGCGCGCGGGAGCAACCTGCGCGCGCCTACTCGGGCCAGGTTAGTAGACGATCAGCTTCCCCAAGCTGACCGCCCTCTGGCTCATTAGGGCGGAAGGCGGCGGTCGTGTGCCGCCCTCCGGCGACCCGGTCTTTTGCGGCGGATAGCGAGTTCGGCTGATGCCTCCCTCGCACGTTCCGCCGCCTCCTTCTCGAGCACCACTGCCTCGCAGAAGGAAGAGACCGCGTCCCACGACGTCTCGCTACCGGCCATGGCCTTGACCACGGCCGGCAGGGAGAGGTCGTCCCCAATGACGTTGCGCAGAGCGCGACGTTGAGACGCCCAAGCTGGGCACACCTCCAGCGTGTGCTGGGCCGTCTCGTCGAGGCAGTCGTCGCAGTGGTGGCAGAGGGCACCGGGCTCCCTCCCAGCGATCCGACACAGGTAACCCCCGAAGCAACCATGCCCCGTGAGCACCTGCGTGGTGCGGAAGGTTAGGACGCCGTGACGCCTCGCTAACCACTGGCGGAAGACTGGACGAACAGCCTCGATCGTCCTCCGGCCGGCGGTTGGTGTTGCCAGCCGGGACTCCCACACCTCTAATGCGGCATCCCGCGCCTCCTCTTGTGGTGCTGACCTATCCGCGGACCCGGACACGAGGCCCCGTCGCCGGCAATAGACCGACGCCAGAGCAGTCGCGTCCAGATCCCACGGCATGACTCCGGCCAGCACGCACGACACCTCACCGGAGATGGTCCGATACCCCCGTATCGCCCGGACGGCCATAACCCTCTGCGCCCGTCGCAGCAGAGTGACGTTGTGCCGGTCCAGGGCGTCCGCCCATACGGGGGCACCGTAGAGGGCCATCGACCTGACCACTCCGGTGTACAGCCGACGGCTCGAGGCGCTCGGCCCATCCACATTGGGCAAGAGGCGCGCCAAGGCCGCCGCCGTCTTCAACAGTTTCGGGGCCAAAGATGAAAAGTGGCCCCGGAAACTCCACCGACCGTCCAGAACAAGTCCGAGGTACTTTATGCTCCTTTTGACGTCAATTGTGACGCCACCGACGACGATATGGGCATCTGGTGGTGGGCCCTTTCGAGGAGCATGAAAGTATAATGCCTCGGACTTGTTCAAGGCAACTTCCAAACCAAGCCGCCTGATGCGGCCGACTACATCGGCCACCCCGGCCGTCGCGAGGACCGCCGCCTCCCGGTAGGTCCTCTGCTGCGCCAAGACCAGCGTGTCATCGGCGTAACAGAGGACATTTATTCCCCCCAAGTTGCTGCCTCGCAGCACCCAGTCATATCCGATGTTCCAGAGGATCGGTCCCAGCACCGATCCTTGTGGAACACCGGATGACACCACGTACTCCTCCCATCCACCAGGAGCTGGAAAGATCACGGACCTCCCGGATAGGTAAGCCCCGATGACGCGGCACAGGTATGGAGGCACACGATGATATAAAAGTGCCTCCTTAATGCAGGGCCAGGGCAGGGAGTTAAAAGCGTTGGCGATGTCTAAAGACACCGCCAAAACCCCGTCACCCCGGGCAACCGCATCCTGCGCATGGGACTTCGCCCCGAGTTTGGCATCCACCGTCGAACGCCCACTGCGAAAGCCATACTGCAGGTCCGAGAGGTCCGGACCTGTCCCCTCCAAGTGGCGTTGTAGCCTCCTCGCTACAACTCGCTCGAAGAGCTTGGCGATCTCGCTCAAGAGCACGATAGGCCTATAGGCGGAGGCTGAATCCGCCGGACGCCCCTCCTTCTTAATGAGGACTAACCTGCCTGTCTTCCACCGCTGTGGAATTATGGCTTGAGCCAGACAGGCAGTGAATAGCCCTCGCACTCTGGGCCCCATGGTGTTCAGGGCCAGAGTTAGCGCCCGGCCGGGGATGCCATCCAGGCCAGGGGCGGTGCTCTTTTGCCGAGATCGGCGAATAGCTTCTTCGAGCTCCTCCTCCTCCACCGGTGGTGCGACACCGTCTTCCTCCTCTCGCGCTGCAGGGCGGGCCATAGAAGGTGGTGAAAAGTTGGCCCGCTGCGGGAATAGCGACGACAGCACCCCTCGGAGAATATCCGGTCGGAGCGTCTGCGTCAGTGGTGGAGCCCAAGCCCGTAGCCTACCGATCACCATCCGGTAAGGCGTCCCGTACGGGTCTTGGTCTATCCCCGCAATCATTCGATCGTGCGACTCGCCCTTCGCACAACCGATTGCCTCCTGCAGCCGCGTCCTCGCCTCGACATAGACCTGGTACAGTCGGTCTTCCTCCTCCTGCACCTTCTGTACCCGTCTTCGATAGTGGCTGTACTGGCGTCTCGCGCCAACGCAGGTGTTACGCAGTTGTGCGATCTCCCACGACCACCAGTACACTTGTCGCCGCTGAGGGCGACGCCCGGAACGGGGCATTTACGCGTCACAGATACGCGTCAACGCCCCCTGCACCCAGGTGGCGGCGTCTTCTGCAGACGCCAAGCTCTGGGGCAGCCAGGATTCCACTATCGCTGCTTCCTCCAGCAGTTGTCTGTCGAGACGACCCAATTGCCACCGCGGTCCGTACTCTCGCGAGGTTGGACTGGGGGCTGGCGGCGCCGCCGGATGTGTGGAGATCTCGTATTGGATGTAGAGGTGGTCCGAGAGAGTCTCCACATCATCCAGCACTCGCCAACCCCTAACACGACGCGCTAGGGCCGGGGTCGCAAACGTTACGTCCACGACGGACCCGCCCAGCCTTCGCACACACGTGTTCGTCGTCCCCCGGTTGAGGACGGACAAACCGGTGGCAATTACCCACTCCGACAGTGTCACACCACGCACATCCGTTATTGCGGAGCCCCACACGCTGGATTTGGCGTTGAGGTCGCCCGCTACCAACACCTCCGCCGGGCGATGCCGTTCTACCATTTCCCCCAATCGAATTAAAAACTCTTCGAACTCTGCAAGAGTTCGATTAGGGGAAAAGTAAACACCAACGACAACTAGGTCGCCGACAAGTGCCGCGACGCATCCCGCACCCCTCTCGACTCGTGAGAAAGGCGGGGAGCCCGCAGCTACCTGGGTGATAATAGACACCACCCCGGTGTTGTCCGCGACCCAGTTATCCCGCGCAGGCACGCTGTACGGCTCCGCAACAACCGCCACTTGTATCGACCGCTGCGCCAGGCTTTGGACCAATAAGTCCTGGGCCCTGGCACAGTGGTTGATGTTCGCCTGCAGCACCTGAAACGCCATTATTATTGCTCCATGTGCTGCAGCTCCTCGCCCTGCGCTGGGGCTTGAGATCGGCTTCGGCCTGATTGCCTTGCCGCTTCTTTTCCACCGCCTCTTTGCCTCTTCCATTGGGCGCCTACTTTGGCACAAACTCTCCCACCCGCCAGGTGATCTGCGGGCCTGTTTGCCTCTTCGCAAATGGGACAGTGTGCTGGAGCAGTACAACCACTTTGTTTGTGCCCAGGCTTCCCACATCGAAAGCAGTGTGCACTCCTATCCTTGGCACTACTGCAATTCGTTGCAACATGTCCCACCTCATGACAGCGAAAGCAACGTAGCACGCGAGGCTGCAAAAGCTGCACACGTGCCGACACAAATCCAACTAACAGCCTTCCGCCAGTCACTTTTTTCGCTGCTGCCACTGGACAGCGGACCCAAGCCGTACCAAGCCCGTTTCGGTCTTGGCGAATTTCTCCAACTTTAATGGCACAAGCCCCGCAGCCGCCTGCTCGACTCACAGCCGCCACCACCTCCTCTGAAGACACAGAGTCGTCGAGGCCACTCACCCTCAGTTCTACACACCTTGTGGGCCTCGAAACTTGTACGTCGTCCGCATTAAGGACGCCCCGCAGTTGTTGCGCGAGATTGTCTGCCTTCTCTCCGGTATTTAAACCCGGCAGTTCGAGAAGCCTCGCTCCCGTTGAGGCGACTCTGAACCTGAGGTCCGAAATACCCAGATCTTCAAGGACCACCTTTTCCTTGATCTGAGTAAGGACATCTTTATAGGTGACCTCCTTATTAGCACCCGGCTGTAACTTCAATGCAACTACTGATGACCTAGGAGGACGCAGCTTGGGTGCTTTTGACGCTGGCTTTTGGTGCGCCCTCTTCTCTTTTTGTTGTACTGAAATCTCCTTCTTTTTAATATTCCTCCTAGTGACCACATTCCACCCCTCGTTCATGTTAACCGGAGCGGGTGGTAGAGACCGCGGCTCGGGAGCTCGCGCCGCTTGTGCCTTAGTGCTCTTTTTCTCCTTACCCTTGCCCTTGCCTTTCTGAGGCTTTTGTCCTTTCGTGGAGGGAGGGTTGGCGGGGGGCATGAGTGTGGTCACTGTGGCCTCTGTCACGTTTGCCGCCGAAGTTGTGACTGTGTTTATTGCTGGTCGGCTTTTCGCAAGTGGCGGTCGTAAGCTCTTCGCTGGTAGAAGCCTCTCTTCTATACCTTCAAGGCGAGCGCTGACCATAGTACCGACCTGGACCATAATGTTCCTCACCAGCTCGTCGGAGACCCCTAACGGAGTGTTTGGAGTTTTCTTTATCTGCGGTGCGCTACTAGCCATTGCACGGCTGCGTTCAAGGTCAGCCCGTAAAAGACCGACCTGTCTCTGCATCTCCTGCATCTCCTGCTCTAACTTGCTATTGTGCGCACGCAGATTTGCCACCTCTTCTGTGACGGTGCGCTGAGCAAGGGTATCCACAGCTATTGCTATCGATTTTACCGCCTCCTTGAGGGCCTTCGTGAAAGTGCCCTTTAGGTTGCCAGATTTGCTGGCGACTTTTTGAATTACTGCCAGGCTTTCAGAGACTTGACCTTTCAGGTCAGAGGTCAATCTGGTCTCCTCTAAGTCCAATTCCGAGAGCAAGGACATATTCGATAGCGTTGAATTTGTCCTGCTTCGAACGGCTAGGGTACTTTCTGCCACTTCTGTTTCCACCCTGAGCCGACGTGACTCCTTTTGCACCTTGACATCAGCTTCTGCTCGTTGTGCGCATTGGCCAGTCAATCGAGGCCTTCCTCTTCCCTTTTTGCCAGTCGCCATTTTCGGCGCTGGTCTGTCGAGTTTTGGGAACCTAACCTAACCTAACCTAACCTAACCTAACCTAACCTAACCTAACCTAACCTTTTTTTTTTTTTTTTTTTTTAACGTGAGGAAATCCGATTACGGATACCCGGCCGGGGGGGGACTCGAGCGCGGGTTATGTGGGCCTCGCGGACTGGCAGATGTAAGCCGTCCGAATACCCACTAAAACCTCACGGTGCTCCTCCTCAACCGCCTGTTTGGCCGCACGACACGGGAACTAGAGTCTTCCGTGAAGCGCGGCGGCGGGAGCCTGTCGGCACGTCGCGGAGTCAAGGGTGGTGTGGTCACCCTCGACGGCCTTCTCAGAGTAGCGCGCGGGAGCAACCTGCGCGCGCCTACTCGGGCCAGGTTAGTAGGCGATCAGCTTCCCCAAGCTGACCGCCCTCTGGCTCATTAGGGCGGAAGGCGGCGGTCGTGTGCCGCCCTCCGGCGACCCGGTCTTTTGCGGCGGATAGCGAGTTCGGCTGATGCCTCCCTCGCACGTTCCGCCGCCTCCTTCTCGAGCACCACTGCCTCGCAGAAGGAAGAGACCGCGTCCCACGACGTCTCGCTACCGGCCATGGCCTTGACTACGGCCGGCAGGGAAAGGTCGTCCCCAATCACATTGCGCAGAGCGCGACGTTGAGACGCCCAAGCTGGGCACACCTCCAGCGTGTGCTGGGCCGTCTCGTCGAGGCAGTCGTCGCAGTGGTGGCAGCGGGCATCGGGCTCCCTCCCAGCGATCCGACACAGGTAACCCCCGAAGCAACCATGCCCCGTGAGCACCTGCGTGGTGCGGAAGGTTAGGACGCCGTGACGCCTCGCTAACCACTGGCGGAAGACTGGACGAACAGCCTCGATCGTCCTCCGGCCGGCGGTTGGTGTTGCCAGCCGGGACTCCCACACCTCCAATGCGGCATCCCGCGCCTCCTCTTGTGGTGCTGACCTTGCCGCGGCCCCGGACACAAGGCTCCGACGCCGGCAATAGACCGACGCCAGAGCAGTCGCGTCCAGGTCCCACGGCATGACTCCGGCCAGCACGCACGCCACCTCACCGGAGATGGTCCGATACCCCCGTATCGCCCGGACGGCCATCACCCTCTGCGCCCGTCGCAGCAGAGTGACGTTGTGCCGGTCCAGGGCGTCCGCCCATACGGGGGCACCGTAGAGGGCCATCGACCTGACCACTCCGGTGTACAGTCGACGGCTCGAGGCGCTCGGCCCATCCACATTGGGCAAAAGGCGCGCCAAGGCCGCCGCCGTCTTCAACAGTTTCGGGGCCAAAGATGAAAAGTGGCCCCGGAAACTCCACCGACCGTCCAAAACAAGTCCGAGGTACTTCATGCTCCTTTTGACGTCTATCTTGACGCCACCGACGACGATATGGGCATCTGGTGGTGGGCCCTTTCGAGGAGCATGGAAGTATAATGCCTCGGACTTGTTCAAGGCAACCTCCAAACCTAGCCGCCTGATGCGGCTGACAACATCGGAACCTAACCTAACCTAACCTAACCTAACCTAACCTAACCCATACAAATTGAATTTTTCAAAACATCTTACATAAGGCTGAAACTTATAAACACAGTAGATCTGACTCAATTAGTAATAGAAACACTAAAATTAACTTATTTAATAATATTTTGACACCTGAAAATCAGCCTGAAATTTTGACTTATAAAACTTTAAAAAATTTATTAAACCGACTTACCTCACTTCGATTGAGGGTTTATTGGTATCGTTGCGTAGGTCCTCTCGCGCCGTACCTATCCAAATTTTTTTTTTCAAAATTTCTTGACATATTTTCGCGCCTTTTACACGCGAAAATCACTGAAAAATTCAATTTTTCTCAAATTTTAAGTGCACACCCCCCTCCCCCCTCTGACGTTCCTTCACCGTTTCGAAGGCCTTGTGGAGCCCGAACGTTGGACACCAGTTTCGCCCGAATCGGAGCAGTAGAAACTGAAAAAAAGGCCCCCCCACCACACCCTTTATTCGCCAGGCAGGTAAAATCTGCTTGACCTTGACAAAAATTCTTAACATTTGAACAAATTTTTAAAGAAATTTATCTAGCTTTGACGAAGAAACGTCTGGAAAAATAGATAATTAAATATACAATATACATAAAGACTGTTAGTGGCTCTCTACACCACTGACTTGTTAGTTTTAATCTGAATTAATAATTATAAATTTAAATTTGACCTTTATTTTCAATTCATTCTATTTTAAATTATTCCAAATTCTGTTATTTTAATTTTACTCTTATTTGTTTTATTCAATATATAATTTTACTCTAATTTAAATTATTAACTATTTTATTTTAACTCAATTTTCTTATTAAATTTTAAACGTAACAACATTGCAGGAGTAATTATCTTCTTTACATATATATATCTTTATATCTATATTTATTCTCATCTTATTAATTGACACGGTAGGCCTAGAGGGGAAATTCAGATTTTTGGTAAAAATCTTTTGGTTCCTCTCACCCTCTTTATATAATCTTCTCTTTCCTTCGGTTACTCCAGGCAAAATCGTTACTAAACGTTATATAAATATACACAAATAAATATAAACTGTGGGCTGGATACCTGTACATATCCAGTCAGCAATCTCTTATACATTGACGCGCACCTCTTAACATGTTACGAAGCCCAGCAGCAAAGCCAGCCTCACCGACTTACCAAAATAAAGTGCTGAGGAAAAACATGCCTCAGAGAAGCCCAGTAGCGTCAACAGCAGCCGCAGGTTCAACTCGGCCAACAAACCTCGATCTCGTGAGGACCAGGCTGGAGTTCAGCCCTGAGATCGAAAAGACCTACCAGAGCAGAACCTCGGAGGCAAAAGCCTGCCTTACAAGCGCTATAATACACTTAAAAAACTCCCGCAACCTGAAAAGTGACATAAAGGCCGGTGTCACTAAAGCCCTAGAGCGACTATACGCCCTGGTTAAGGAGCTTGAGGGCGAGCTCATAAGTGATGAGGCGCCTAAAGAACAGCCCGAGTGCCGTGAGGACCGGGGGGAACTCTCTCAAAAGCTTGAGGAGCACTCGAGGCTGTTGGCCGAAAACACACTGCAGATACAAGAGCTGAAACAAGCGCTAGATAAAAACCCCGCCACGCGCGTAAACCCATCCCCTACCTACGCGAGCGTCACCACGCATGCGCCCAGGCCCAAACCGGTGCAACCTGCCCTGCACTCCATCATCATCTCCTCGGAAGATGATCTGGAGACGGGGGAGGAAGTACTGGAGCGAGTGCGCAAAGCGGTGGACGCGAAGGAGGGGTGGATCAAGGTGGAGAAGGTCCGTAAGGCAAAGGACCAAAAAGTCATCCTTGGATGCCAGACGCTGGAGGACAGGAACAAGATCAGAGAGCGACTCGAATCCAATCGCCTCCGTGTCGAGGACGTCAAAAATCGCGACCCAATGATTGTCCTCAGAGATCTCCTGAGCATCAACTCTGACGAGGAGGTGCTCAGAGCGCTGAAAAATCAGAACGGGTAAGTGTTTGACGGTCTCGACAGGGAGGACGACAGGATCGAAGTACAGTCCCGAAAGAAAGCTCGGAACCCCCACACGAGTCATCTAGTGCTGTCGGTCTCCCCCATTATATGGAGAAGAGCGACAGAACTAGGAGCTCTACGAGTGGATCTGCAGAGGGTCAAGGTCCTGGACCAGTCGCCCTTAGTGCAGTGCTCTAGGTGTTTGGCATATGGCCACACGAGGAGATACTGCACTGAGGAGGCAGACGTCTGCAGCCACTGTGGGGGCCCTCACTTGAGGGCAAAGTGCGAAGTACTGGCGGTCAATGTTACCCCTACGTGCCAAAACTGCATTAGGGCTAAGATTGACCGCACAGACCACAACGCCTTCAGTGAGGTCTGTCCGGTACGAAAGCGATGGGACACAATAGCGCGCTCGACTGTAGCGTATTGCTGAAATGGGAGTAGGAATTTTAGGCAAAACACGCATGAGGCCAACAGAAGGTATAAGCAGTCAGCTTTCAGGCGCCGGAACAGTCGAAAATCAACTCTGCACATGGGAGCACACATCTGGTGGAACATACGCGCCTGAATTTGATGAGCACAGCACACGGCACAAATTCAGGTCATATGCGAAACGACGGTGTGGGCCCCCAAAGGCAAGTCAATTTCAAAATAGCTTCCACTTCCGTGCAAAACATGAAACCCGGAAAATAAAACAACTGTTCCAGACCAGAATGGGCAACTGTACCATTCTGGGACACTGTAGGCACGTGTTTAAAGTGGAACTTATTATAATACCCGGAAGCCAGATCAGCACATTCCCTGCAATTATACGCCTGAGCGGTAAAAAAACACTAGATTAATTAACTTCAGCCAAACGTATTAAACCTCAGAATATCAATCTCGAAATATATAAAAACCTAAATATAAATAAGTAATATAAAAAGATAATAATATATAAATAATAATACTCAGGGTAGTATATAAAGACATTAATATAAAATAGTAACCAACATAAAATTCTCAGTTATACAAAAAAAAAAAAATAGTTTAACGTGTAACAAGATCAGAAATTATTAAGTCACAGAATAAAGTAATTTTAAATAAAAATAATAT
>CM032410.1:2080740-2084460 GCA_019049475.1 Eueides isabella | reverse complement strand
TATCGCTAAAACTGGGTATCTTCCGGACAGACAACAAAAGAAACGACATACAATTACATAAATCTAGAAATAATAAAAGAAATATAATCTAATCAACATACATTCTCTTAACTTAGCTTCACGTTATATCCCTAGCGGGGTAGGTGAAGAGACGGAGCGCCAAACGCTACGGTCTCGGCATACCTCTTTCGCCTCGTCCACTGTCATCAACCTCTTCATACATGCCCTCCGGGGGTCCTCGTACTTTTTACGTGACCTTTCTCCAATTGTCGATATTATGTTTCGAAGGTCAACCGAGGTCTTCCGTCTCCCTCTCTTACCACTCACTTATCCTTCATAAATCTTTTTTGCCCTCCTTTCTTTATTCATTCACATCGACGTGCCCAATCAACTGAGCACGTTTTTTCTTCATTTTCACTGTGTTATCCACGCCATACCTACTATTCTGTGTATCGATTCATTGGGTGTGCGATCAGCTAAACTGACTCCTTTTATCCGACGAAGAGTTCGCATCTCTACAGTATACATCTTTCTTCATTCTTGTAATACCCACGTTTTCGCTGCCGTATAGTAGCGTCGGTTAACACTGCATTGTGTATGGCTAAACGCGCTGCTATTTGACTTTTCGCCATCTCAACATTTCAGCTAAGGCACCGTTAACTCTGTTACCGGCAGCAATACGCCTTTCCACATCCATTTCGTATCTTCCGTCTCTATTAAACGTATTTTCCAGTAATACTACCTCATTCACTTGTTCTCATATCTTACTATTTACTTGCAAACTGTTCTTTCTTCATTTCATTCAAATATCAGAATCTTTATCTTATTCGCATTCAGGCTTACACCATTATTCACACACCCTTCTTACAGAGTGGTAACCGATGCCTTTAACTCGCTTTCTGATGATGCAATAAGCACTGTATCATCTGCGTAAAGCAGCCATTTTATAATCGAAGTGCCTAATTTCACTCCCATGTCACTTTGTCTCACTCCATGAAGACAGCTGTCCAAATACAAATTGAACAGAACAGTCTTAAAACTTGGTAGCGCTATGTCAGCTTGCGGCCATAGCGCTACCAAGTTTTAAGACCCATTGGACTTCAAACCGAGACGACCTCCCAGCTCCTACTTGCACGCAGGCTGACTGTTCTCTGTAAAAGATACTTACAACCTTTGTAGCAAGGATCCGCTCACATTGTACTGGGGCAGCATCTCCCGTACTCTCTTTCTTACAACTCTGTCAACGCCTTTTCCAAGTTACAAAGCACAGAAAACTTTTTGGTTTACTGCCAAAAATTTTTCATGATCATGCGGAGGGAAACGATCTGATCCATTCAAGCTCTTCCAGGTCTTAAGCCCTTCCTGGGCCTAACATAACAGCCTTTCGGATCTATCTGCATTCCTCTCGCTAATATTTTAGCATAAAATTTTTTACCTAAGTTAATCAAACTGATATCCCTATGGCTTGCGCAATCTATCTGTGAAGCTTTACCTTTATACAAAGATACGACGACTGCACCTCGCCCCGCCCATCGTCTGGGACCTCCTCCGATTTCCAGCATAAATTGCACAAATCCAGAACAAGTTCAAGACGCGTGACCCACCATATTTGATCATCTCGGCAGTAACTCCATCTGCTCCCGCTGCTTTACCACATTTCACATTTCATATGGCACTCTCAACTTCGTTTATAATGATTTCGCCATCATCTACGTCAAGACTTTGCTGTAACTTGAATTGAATCGCTGCAAATCGTGGTGGTGTGGTGTTTTGGTGTTTTGCAGCTTATACTCTTTCTTTCTTATCCTCTGATGCTTTTATCCCTTACCCGAGGCTTTATAACAATATTTCCATTCGAGATTCGCAGCTGATTAACTTCTTGGAAACTCTTTCTTTATATTCCTTTCTGATCTTTGGATCTTGAAGCTTCCAGCTTCTTATGCGGTGATTCGATGCCAACTTGGACAACAGTGCTGCTGCGCCAACCATGAACAGACCCCTTACTCTGGCAACGACTAGATATAGTCTGTTCCCAAGTACGCCCCTAAACACTCGTGGGTCCATACTTGGCAAAGACTACGTTGGTTTCACTAGGATAGATCAATCATACTTTTCTCTTCCGTTCGCTCCCATGTGTACAAGTGAATTTGTTTGTGGTCAAACATCGTGTTTGCCACAACAAATTTCTTTCCTTGCAAATTTCCAATATAAGCTTTCCAGCCTCATTCATTCTCTTGTCACCATATTTCCCTAGCATTCCGTCGTAATCGCTACGCGCAAGTTCCGACCCATCCGTTCAAAGCACACATGTTGTTAGATTTTCATTACTTCTAACACTACCTAGAATGTCCCTGATACTCTTCTAAACTCCTCGAGTTCACAAAAGGACCTGAGGATATCGGCGCATACGCCGCTAACAAAAACTCTTGTTATCCCCAGCTTGAAGCGCACCCAAACAGCCTCGGGTTGATCGCCTTATCCTCTATCATTGAATCCATCGAGAGACAATAACACGTCTACGCCTTGACTCCCTCGCTCGCTCTCAGGTACGCCGCCCAGAAAGCGATCCGGTTTGCCAAGTAAATCGGTCGTGTCATTGCCTTTTCACTTGGTAAAAACATAAGTATAAATATTTTTTATTTAATATTATTTAAAGTTATTCTATACTTAGGAAGGAAATATAAAGGTAATATATATTTTAAGACTGGATTTATAGTATTTTTTATTGGTACCACAGCCAAGATCATTTTTAGGCAGAGAGAAATAGAGTCATTCTCTGTTCCCACAATGCGTTGTAGACTCAATGCTGTTGTTACAGTTATTGTTAGCTAATTTAGATAATGTTTTACGTTACCATTTAGTTTATTATACTAAAACATATACAAATTCAGCTTCACGCTTTTCAGCATAGCAGGTTGAACCTGGCAGGCGAAAGGACCTAATATAGAGTACCCTCAGTGAGAATTGAAGTTCGAAAATTCATAACGTTTTTACTCAATCATAAGCTTTTCCTTTTGTTATTTCACACTGTATCCCGCACAGGCACGGAAGGCAGATAGAAATTAAAAACCTCATATATATTAAGACTTCCGTTATCCACTTTCGGGTTAGGGTATTTCGTGTTGAGTCGCGGAAATGTGCCAGCACGTTGTTTCCAGAGTGTGACCAAATCCTTGAGTGGGTATCGAACCCACAACCTGTCACCGTTACAGTCGCACGTTCATACCCCTGATACACGACAGGCCTCTCGTCCATCAAGATACGTAATCTAAAACAAATTCTAATTCAAGTCACTAAGGAATAGAAAAATATATTAAATGGTGTGTTTAAAAGTGTTTCATTTAAATGTATAACATCGCGAAAATCAAGACATTATTTAATTAATGGCTTTAATTAATTCATCTTGAGTGTTTAATATTAGACTTAATTTTCTGCATATGCATAAAATAGACATGTGTATAATCAACGAACCACCCATTTTCAGATTGCGTATTAAGTATATATATAAACGACGTATTGATTCGATCCCTACTCAAGGAAACAATATATTTAGTAATTTCTAATAAAATATTTAATCATTACTTTCGCTCTGGTGACAAATCAAAATGCGGCGTTGAGTTCCGCCACTCAACACGCAATGCCGCAAAGTCGTTGGAAATTGGGGAACGGTACGAAGTGTTATCACATTAGGTTCCCAAGTTCCCTTTTCCTACTCTGCCA
>CM032410.1:2055740-2075740 GCA_019049475.1 Eueides isabella | reverse complement strand
TACAGAGCACTTCCCGTAAACGATAAGATCTGAAAAGTGAACATTTATCAATATTTCTTAGAAAAAAAAAGAACGAAATTATTAATTCGTTCATTTTATATGAAACTATCTACAAATTTACATAGATAAATGTGTACATATTGTTATACAAAATGAACGAATACACCGGCAGACTTAAGTTTGTCAACTTTACTTTACCATACTCATCTCATAATTCTTGGTGCACAATTACGATATATCGCTAGAATTGTGAACTTTTTGTACAAAAAGGTATTAATAACTACTACAAGCTTATAATTGCAGTTAAATTCCTAGAAAATAAGTATATACACCTGCAAACTTAACCTTGTAAACTTTTTACGACAGTACTTTCTGCTGACAACCAATCTAGAAATTGGTACAAAACCATCGGTGAGCGAATCCGACTCGCGCTTGACCGGTATTTTTATATGAAACAGCATCCCCACAATCACATTTAGAGTATAATAACAAAATCTATAAAAATAAATGAGAACTCAAACATCCATTAACCACTTAATTTCAATTAAAAATTGAAGAATTATGCTTTCTTAACGCTGTCATTACTCTGATAAGTCGTTAAAATCTCACTCGACTTAAGATTAATATACATAATATATATATATATATATAAAATACATTTCAGGCCTGTCGTGGCGCAGTGGCACAAGCGTGTGACTGTGAGTGATAGATTCTGGTTCGATCCCCACTCGAGGAAATGAAATATTTAATATTTTCAATTATAATATTTAATGTTTACATTTTTTCTTCACTCTGGTACAAGACAAAACGCGGCGTTGAGTTCCGCCACTCAACACGCAATGCTTCGAATTTGGCGGAAAGTGGGGAACGGAAGTGGAACGGAGTGTCTTAACACTTGGTTCCCAAGTTCCCTCTGCCTACCGCTGTAACTTTACTTAAGCCAAAAACCTAAATAAAAATTGGTACAAAAAATCATAACTTACTATTTACTGAGCATATAACCTTGATTTTTGGAGATAGAATATATGTTTCAAATTTGAATAAATTGCTATTTATTATCTATACTTATCCCCAAAGTGGGGGAAAGGAAGTGGAACGGAGTGTCATAACACTAGGTTCCACTTCCGTTCCCTCTGCCTACCCTGCCTAGTGCGGATACAGCGTGAAGCTGAAAAAAAAAAATCTATACTTATAAAAATCGGTAACCGATCGGGCTATCGGGATTTCATCAATTTCAAATCATTTTTTATCGTTTAAATTTTTATAGTTATCTAAATAAGTATATTTCTTTTCTTAGTTTGGATAAACACTTTAAAATTTGAAAAATAATTAATTACCGGAACTGAACTTCAAACCTCACAGCCGTAGAATCTTTAATCATATAATATTTTTCTACACTACGATGGCTTTAATCAATTTTGAAGCTTCACACTGCGTCCCAGGTAGGAAGATGGAACCTGGGAACCTGGAGTTAAGACACTCTGTTTTCTTTAAGACAATTTTCCCACTCTTCGCTGAAATTTGGAGAATAGAGTGGCGGAAAATGTTTCGCTGCTTCTTTAACATATTCATCATGAGTCCAACCTCAATGCACGCTTTGCTGAAGTGTTCAAGCAAAATTTCGAAAAGATAGATGACATCAGGCAAATCAAATTAAATTATTTTCAGATATAAATAAATAAAACATTTAAAAGTAAAATAAAATGTTAAAAATAAAAAAAATATCGACATTTCAATCAAGATCAATTTAATAAAGCATGTAAGTCAATATTGATTATTATTTATAAATCAATATTTGCTTATATAATTATTGATGCGGTTATTCTGGAACCTTTTTTCAGGTAAATCACAAATAAATTAAGCATATTGGAATAATTTTATTTTTGATTATAAATTTTAATCAAATGAAAAGTACGAAAACTTATGACATTTAAAATATATGTATTTTTTTTAAGAGCAGTGAGCGCGTTGATGTCTTTTATTCGAGACTAAGATTTGTGAATAATTATGCTCTCATTTATACTATATTCGACTTAAAAAACATAAACGGAACGTTTAATATCTTTTATAATGTCGGGGAAACAAAAAACTTTAGTTTACTTCTATTATTAAAAGCCGCGTTGAGTTACGCCTCAAATTCATCATTCATCCCCCACTAACAGAGGGAACTTGGGAACTTAGTATTAAGTCACTTTTGTTTCCTACTGACTATCCAATTTAAAACATTGAATGTTCAATGGTGGGAATCACTTTGCGTTATTACAGCAAGGAAAATCAAAATATCAAACATTTTATATCTTCAAGTCGAGAGGAATCGAACCCATAACCTATCAATTTTGTGTGCCCCTGTGCTATGACAAGGCTCTATTACTGTCACAGTACATAAATTAAATATGTCAATTAAAACCTAAATGAAAACTACTTTTCCGACTTAAAAAATCTTTAATTTCATTCAACTACATGCGCATTTATTATGCAATAAAACAATATTGTCATTATAAATATTACTAGAAAGTAGACTTCCTGGCGTTTGTCGCTGATATCACGTAAAATCATTTGTCAACAATATAAAAGGAAAATATAAAATCATAATGTCTCTCTGTTAGCATGACGACCGTGGCTATCGATTTACACATGGGGTTATGAAATATTTTCCCATCTCTAATTACAATATAAGACGCGGCGTTGAGTTCCGCCACTCACACACAATATCTCAAACCTAATAATGTTCTAACGCTAACTTTCCTCCATCTAAGTACACTGTTTGGTTTGTATAAATAAAAACATACTTTTACTGTAGTTTTCTTTTCTTCACGTCATTAAGTTCACTAATTAGAATATAAATTTGTAATTATATATCTGTTCGCGTGACTTCGAAAGGAACTTGACCGATTCCGTTCAAAAAGGAAGTGGCTGAGGAAGTACATATAGGATATAGGTGTAGGAAATTACAGTCAACACGTACTATATATAGAGCAAGTAGTACGAAGCTAATGTTTCATAATCATATATAATAATATAAATATATATATATATATATATATATAATCTATATATATATATATATATATAGATCTCTATATCTATATATATATATATATATATTATATATATATTATATGTATATATATATATAGATATATATATATATATATAATATTATATATAATATATATATAATATATATATTCTAATATAATATATATATATTATATATATATATATATATAGATAGATATATGAATATATATATATATATATATATATATATATATATATATATATTTAGAGCCTTAGGTCGAGTTAATAATTACATAATATACATATATATTTTTAAACCAACTTAGAAAAAGAAGACAGACTGACTGCGTTATTGATGAATAATTTTAATATACACCAACAAATTTCGACAAATCTTTTTCGTTTTTTTTTTTTTTCGGTTATATTCTTGTATTAAAAAATACTTTACTATGCTCCACACTTAATATCTATTGATCTGATATCTCTTTCGCCTCGTAAACTGTCAATAATATCATCACATATGTCCGGGGTGTCCTAATGCTTTTTACATGTATCATCAATGTAGTGTTCTTTAGGGTCAACCAAGCTCTCCATACCTCTTTCCTTTGTTCCGTACCATTTAAAATAAATAAAAAACATATCTATCTACCTTAACTTTATAAAATATTAAAAAAAATACCATACAGCCATTTAACACACTCTGTCTCAAAAATTAGGCGGGTACATAGTGAACAAGTGTCTTAACAAGGTTCCCTGTGCATTCGAAACATAGTGAAGCGTAACTTAACGCTGTGTACGTTTCTATATACTTTCTCATGCAAAATAGGTAAGACAGAGAGCTTAAGACACTCCATTCCCCACTTGCCGCTGAATATCCACAACTATGCTTGTTAATTGGCGGAACTCAACGCCGTATTTTTCTACCACAGTTTTAACCCACAACCTATCCAAACAGCCTTCGATGGTGTAAATAATTTCATAACATTTAAAATAAAACTCGATCTGTGTCTTATTTATGTTAATGTGCGAGTAAGTTTCTTGCGCAGCGTCGGCTTTGTCCAACACGCAATATGTAGGTGACGTATAATGTAAAGTTATGTAGGATAGACCTGCGTACTTAGTTTATTTTTTGAGTGAGGGAGTGAGTAGAAAAATATTTCGTTATTTAATGACTAACAGACAATGCATAGTCGAAACCACCAATAATATTGAAGTATAGACTTGGGAATTTAATTTTGACATTTGTACAGATTAGGTAGGGTGTATGGGAAGGTACTTATACTTAAACGCGATTTTAAATAAACGAAAACAAAATTAATAGTTAAGATTTAGGAAGAAAGTAAGATGGAGACCGGATTGACCTTCGAAACACAGTATCTAAAGATACTAAAGGTGTCACGTAAAAGGCTCAAGACCTAGCAAGTATGGACAGGTTGTGGACGAAGCGAGAGAGGTATGCCATGGTCACAGTGCTTGAATACCCTAGGATACAGCGTGAAGATAATATTAAGTGAAAATTTGCGCCAATTGCGTGTTTTAATTTTATTTAAATTTAAGAATTTAATCTTAGTGACCAATCTACAGAATGTAATCTGCTAATATTTAGTATATTAGCAGATTACATTCTGTAGATTGGCCACTAAGATTAAATTCTTATTCCAAATACTTTATGAATTTTAGTTCTATTGTAAATTTGATTTTTTTGTTAAAACCATTATTGCCCTTATTAGAAAAGACTTATGTCTACCCTGGAACCAGTCATTAGAGATGAAAAAAAAGTAAAGAATAGTGATAATTTTTAATATTTTTGTCTTCTATTCCGATCTGTAAATATTTCATTATTGTAATTTTTCTTTATTTTATATAATTTAAATTAAAGAAAAATAAATATAGAAAAACAACTTGCAATGGTCACCCATCATACAATGACTCGTAATAATAAAAAGTGGAAAACATTACATTGACCGCATGTATATCTCAAGAGAATTTGTAATTAGATGTATTTATTCATAGCATAGAATAGAAACTTCAATCAAATAATAAATATGATTTAAAGTTATTGGACAACGTTATTGGTGATTTTAGTCAGTATTGTAAACCTTAGAGGTCACCAGTTTAATTAATGAGATAAGGACAAAGTATATAATACAATAATACTTGAGGCCTCTCGTGACGAAGAGGCAAAAGCGTGCAACTCTAAGAGCGAGAAGTTGCAGGTTCGATCTCCAGGTTATGTTAGAAAAATCATTTAGGCATTACTGAACCTTAATTTTAAAATAAATATAACAATATTTTCGAGTAAAAATGTAGGTCTTATCATTTTTTTTTTCTTTAAAGAACACTAGTTTTTAATTCACTAAGTTGAAGCTGATAGAAAGAAGAAAAAAATAATATTTTGTTTAGTTTTAAAATGGAAACTGATGAAACCGTATCAATAAAAATTATATTTCAGTTTAGAATTGCTTACTTTTATAAACGAGTATCATTATCACAAAAAACATACTAAATTCTTTCCTTATATAACCACAAACATACATACATACTTATACGGCAAAAATCTAATAAGCAAATACATATAGTACCTAGTTTTTATCCTCGAAATATATAAAATAGTTTATCCGCATAGTCACGTATTAATTCAATTCGCCTTTCCAACTTCATGGCCACCCTACCTCCCACTCCACAGTCAGTACACCACCAGCCGTTTGAAAGTGCGGTCGTTGATTTTGTGTAATACACAATTTATTTTTGTGTATTTTTTTCTATATTTTGTGTTTAATAGTTTGTGTTTAGTGTATTCGGGTGCTTTATAAGGTTCAGTATATGACGTATATGTATAGGTGTTTTTTTTTCTAGTTTTCTATTTTTTTTTTCTTGTTGTGTGTTTGTTACCTAATTTTAGTGCGATTTCATCTTGGATTTATATATATATATACATATATGTAGGCGTTTACGTGTTTTGCTTGAATTTCTTTAGATTTAATAAAAAAAAAAATGAAATTTAATTTAAACATAAATATAATTGAACACCATAAAAAAACTGTTACTGTCCAATTTGGAGGGTAGTTCGAGAATATTATTTAGATTTTTAAACTTTAAAGAATTTAACATTTTAAATAAAAAAAATAACACTTGTTACCAAAATATATATATAAATTTCAATTCCCTTCACGTAATATTGCTTGCTACATTCGTTTCTAGCGTCGACGTTTCGCTGCACTTTTAATATATACAAAAGAGTTTTATATATTATGTATGTACGTATGTAGTTTATATAATAGCTTATGTATAAAGTATGACACTTTATTTAGACAGTGGTTGCGTGTTCGAATTTTTAAGAGGATACATTACGAAAATTTGGGACTTGTAATGGTGACGAGAGTGGGACTGTAAAGAGGTTGCAGGTTCGATCGACACTCGAGGAAATGAAATATTTCATATTTTCATTTCCTCGCTAAGGCAACGTGGCAAAGACCGGCCTTGTGTTTTGCTACCCAACACGCAATGCCTCTAGAAGTGTATTTATGGGAAATTGGAAATATCGGAGTGTCTTAACACTACGTACCCAGGTTCCCTCTGCCTAACCTTCTGAGGGATATAGCGTGAAAGCTAAAATTCACCTGTAAGATTTTTTTTGGAAAATTTTGGAGGTAAAATGGGAATTCCTGCAGAAATTTCGAGAAAACCGCTCATAGTGCCCCTGACCTGCCTAATTTTAACTTTACAATTATGAACCTTTGCATCAGTGATGACCACCATCTTATTTCGAATATATGTAAATAATTACATTGACTAATAGCTCAAAGTATATTTTATAGTTTTCCTGTTAACATAACATATTACAAACTGTAGCAACATTATTTGCATGGATTTATAAAATTACCTATTTTGGTTTCTATAGAAATTTTAATACTTTTACAGAGTTTAACGCTGTATCGTTATCGTCTTGCGGTTACCAAAAGGAGATGCAAATTAATTTCCTTCATATTGTAATAATTTTTTTGTGTAATTCCAGTACAGAATAGAAACAAAAGAGAGTCCTCAAGAATTCTGGAGTATCCATTACGAATTTGTTGTGTCTGTCTATCCCCACTTAGGTCACAACATCCTTATTTACCTGAGAATAAGTGCTTATCGCAATATTCTTCATTATAATAGTCTATCGTAGCAAAGTAGAGAAGGGGCTGATTTCTGATCGTAAATACAAATCCTTGGTTCATTAAATCAAATCAAATCAGCTACACGCTGTATCTCTCACAAGGCAGGGTAGGCAGAGGGAACCCGGAAACCTAGTGTTAAGACACTCCGTTCCACTTCCGTTCCCACTTTCTGCCGAGTTAGTTTGAGGCATTGCGTGTTGAGTGGCTGAACTCACCGCTCTCACTCAGCTTTGCCTTGTTACCAGAGCGAAGAAATGAAACATTAAATTAAATGAAAATATAAATATTTTCAATTTAATATTTAATGTTTCATTTCTTCGCTCTGGTAACAAGCGGTAACAAGGCAAATTGAAAATATTAAATTTTCATATCCTCGACTGGAGATCGTACCCAAACCTGTCGGTTACAGTCACACTCTTGTGCCGCTGCGCCACGACAGGCCTCAGGCCTTGGTTCATTGATTGTATATAAATAATTTCCCACCTCTAATTGAAAAAGCGCGACGTTAATTTCCGCCATTAAATACACAAAATCTAGAAATTGTTGTCTCCTATCATTAGGTTTCCTTCACCTTCACTACTATGCGGGATAGAGCGTGAAAACGCTCTTGTTTCAACATTATGTTTTTTAAACTAATAAAGAAATATAATTATTTCTAGACCAAAACTTGAAATATGTTAGTCACATCCGTTTCGTAATTGCAATTTATTACCAATTTCTAATGACGCCTTAAATATTAATTATCGTTAAAGCTGCTAATTATAGTGATAAGTTAAATATATTGTTTAATACGTCTTGCGTAATGCTTTTAATGCTATATTTCATAAATTAGTGATTTTTTCTCCATTCTCCCTAAATAGGTGCTTGATAGAAGTCCAGCCTAATCCAACATCATACTGTATCATTAGTACATGGCTTCGATAGTGAGATCTTAGAAACTTAGTGTTAAGTCACTCTGACCCTATTAAGATTTTTTTTTATTTGAACCAGTAGTTCCTGAGTTTAGCATGTTTAGCCATACGAAATATTCTTATATGATATTATTAATATATAAGTACATATAGGATACAAGTGGGAAACAGAACGGAGTTCACACTATGTTCCCAAGTTCCCTCTGTTTACCCCGCCATGTGCGGGATACAGCGTGAAGCTGAGAGAGTGCGTGCAAGTAGGTAAACGTCATGGATTTGAAGTGATACAAGTATCGAAAGTGACTTGTTTATCATAAATCAAACGACCTTTAACTTTTGAAATCTAAAAATATAGATTATGCAATGCAATATAAACTTGCAAATTAGATGTTTTTTCCTCCGTTTTGCTTAAATAAGTAGATAAAATGAAGCTGATGTCGCTCTGGCGCAGTGGCACAAGCGTGTGGCTGTAAACACGACAGGTTGCGGGTTCTAACCCACTCGAGAAAATAATTGATATTTTCAATTAATGTTTTCATTTCTTCGCTCCGGTAATGATGCAAAGCGCGGCGTTGAGTTCCGCCACTCAAACACGCAATGCCTTAAATTTGGCGGAGAGTGGGTAACTTAACAGTAGGCTTCAAAGTTTCTTCTGCCTACCCTGTCATATGTGGGATAGAGCACAGCGTAAAGCTAAGTGAAGAAGAACCATAGTAATGGTATAACGTATGTGAACGAGTTGCTGGTACGAACCACACTAGGGGACGAATTCACACCGCTTTTCATTCCTATGCTTTGGTAGATACAGTGCGGCGCTTGGTTGCGCCATGTGAAATGTCTCGAATTTAGAACCTAAGTACCATGAGTTTTCTTCTTTTTCTTAATTTTACGCTGTACCCAGTACATGATAGGCAAAGGAATCTTGGAAACCTAGTGTTAAGACACTCAGTTTCGATTTCCGTATCCGCCAAATTAGAGATATTGCATGTTGAGACACGTAACTCAACGTCGCACATTGCCTCTTTAACAGACGGGAGAAACGAATGAAAATATTAAATATTTAATTTCTATTAAATATATATTTTCATAACGTCCTTATGTTTATTTATTATGATTTATATACTTAATGAATATCAATCTGTTAGGTCAGCCATATTACGTTCCAGGCGGAACTTAAGGCCTCAATTTATCAATCTAGATCATTGAACTGCGTATAACTTTTATTTATACTAGCATTACTCGCGGCTTTGTCTATATAGACTGTTCGTTTTTAACTTGGCGTTAAAGATCTTCAATATTTTCTTTTCATCTTCGTACCGCAAAGAAAAATTGGGAACTTAGTGTCAAACTATCCACTGCGTTCCCGAAATGCTGTTTTTTTTTTAAGTATTACACGTTGAGTGGTGGATCTTAACGCTGCGCTTTACCTTATACCAGAGCGAAGAAATGAAACATTAAATATTTAAATTTAAAATATTAAATATTTCATTTCCTCGACTGGGATCGAACCAGAACCTGTCGGTTACAGTCACATTCTTGTGCCGCTGCGCCACGACAGGCCACAAAAATATACTTCGTTACTATATTTATTTACTGACATCAAACTGCAGTCAATCATTGATATTTCGATCTAATAAGTATATGAGAGTACAACGAGAAGGGTAATTTTAAAATCCATACAAATAGTTTCTTTTCCAGTTTCATTTACTTGATCAGAGGGAACTTGGGAACCTAGTGTTAAGACTCCGTTAACGTTGAGATCCATAATTCCCCACCCTTTCGCCGAATTTGAGGCATTGCGTGTTGCGCGGCTCAACGCTGCGCCTTACCTTGTTACCAGAGGAGAGAAATTAATATATTAATATTAATTTCCTTACGCGGATATCGAACCCACTACCTGTCGTATTTACAGGCGCACGCCTGGACAGGCGTAATTTAAGTTTAATATATAATTGGTTAGCCTTTCGCACTGACATTGATTGATTTAGCGGGAAACGTCCGATTTCTAATCAATATAGATAATGCAATAGTTTCTGATCATTTGTTTCATTAATTCATTTTACTTGAGAATTATAATCTTAGTGAATATTGTCTATGCTTTTATTTTGTCTATACATATAATAAATCGTATAGACAAAATAAAAGCATAGATATTATTGTGATTGTGATCGACCTGATCGTTTATATACGTTATCGGTCAAAAGTTTGATACCATTAATAAAAACTTTTGCTAAGTTTTTATTAATGGTATCAACTTTTGACCGATAACGTAGTAGCTTTTGCAGTAAATTTAGTTATTCCTATAAGGGGAGCTTTATTTATGTAATAGGGCCCAAAAAAGTGTTTTTTATTGTTTTTTGTCGTCTGTGTGTATCAGAAACTCAAAACTTTTACAGTTTTAGTCTGGGGTTAATAGATACATAGTCATGCTATTTAAAATGATAGAGAAAACATCACTAAATATCTAATGAAATTTACAGAAAAAATAAATAAATGCAAGAAGTTAACACCGAATCGGGTGTAGTTCGAGCGATTTGGAAATTCGTCAAAGATTTTCTTTACATTTACGTTAAATTTCTTTTATACGCTATAGCGATTTATATATTGTTTTATTATTACGATATGTATTTTAGTTAAACAGTGACGACGGGTCACTGGTTCAAATCCAACAGACTATGATATAAGTGAAGTGACTGTACAGTGAATTGTTCTTTTTGTGTGACAGAAACAGGATTTATTGGTGAGTTTTCTTTTATTTAACATATTTTTTTAGGTTCATTTGGCAATGGGAACCTGGGAACCTAATGTTTAGATCATCACTCTCATTAAGACTCCTACTGTTCACCGATTTCTACAGCCCCAGTTCTTGCAGGGGCAAGAACGCCCGACTGGCCTCTATATATGTATATTTTTTATATATATGGCAGGGTAGGCAGACCGCGGGAACCTAGTGTGAAGACACTCCATTCCATTCCCCACTTTCCGCCAAATTTGAGGCATTCTATATTGAGTGGTGCAGCTCAATGCCGCGAATTGCCTTGTTCCATTTCGTTGAACGATATAATCTTAGGAATCACAGAATTGAATTTTATAGTCCAAATTTGAGCTGTAAGCTATTATACGACACCCTGTAGAAATCTATCTCATATACAGGATACGAACAGGCACTACCTAACTGCGTCATATAACCACTTCATAGTCTCTTTAAAATTTTATAAGTAAAAGTGATGTGACATAACCAAAATAACAACTAATTCGACACGGTCGCCGTTAAAATAAGTATATTTTGTATCAAATTTTAGTTAAAATTAATGATTAATATAAACATTTATTGAAATTTCACTTTATTTTATGTGAATTTTAACTGGTTTTTAGATAAGTTTTAATTTCATACTATTTTATGGAGAAGCTCTTTATATTTAACAGCTACAGTCTATCTACCAACGTTTGTATATGACATATGACAATTTCTTATTTAGAAAACCAATTTGAACGTGGCAGGATTTGAATCCGCACCTCTTCGACTCCGTCCAAGTGCCAAGTTAACCACTAAGCCAATTGTAATCATCAAGCTACGTTGAAATTATTATACGTTTGTATTCCGTTCTATTCAAAATATAATAAGTTATAAATACGAGTATTTCATACATGGCGTGGCGCAATAGGTTCCCAAGTTCCCACTGCTTCTGATATAGAAGTGATTAACCTGATATTAAAATAGTTTAGCTTTCTAGGGTTCCGTACGCAAAGGTTAAAACGGGACCCTATTACTAAGATCCTGTCTAATCGTCTGTCTGACAGTTTGCCACTAGGATGAATCTCATGAACTATCATAGATAGTAAATAACCCTTAGTAATTCATTTCAACTCGCACTTGGCCAGTTTTTTTAAATATTATAACGTTTATTTTTCATGTTCATGTAAGTTCATGTCAAAGCTACATTGTTACAATATAAAAAGCTTTCTAAAGAACGCTCAGGGTTGAATTCCTCCAGCCAATGCCGCCTACAAATAAATATATTGTATATATGTATATACAACTTTATATGTTAATGTATCTACAATCACTCGCAGCCTTATACGTGTTTTGTGTACAAGTCCTTATAAAATGTATATAAAGAGTGCTTGATAAGGCCTTCTTGTTTTTAATTCTACCTTCAGTAATTATATGCATGGAGTTGAGTTCCGCCATTCATCGTGTTATAGAGTCTCAAAATTTAAGTAGAAATTCGGAAAAGGAAATGGTTAACACAAGGTTCCCATTGTTCACCTATGTGGTGCCCTATTGTGTCACGATAAATTTATATTATTTGTATGTATTTAATAAAGTCTTTGATTTTCGCATTTTGTATGAAACACTTTTAAACGGAGAAAAACCTGATGTTTCGAACACTCCGTGGTCACGGGTAGACTGAGGTGGCACTTGTCTGTCATTTGATATAATTATTATATCAAACTACCGCCAACGATTCCTTAATTGCCTCGCGTACTGCCCTGGATTCTTGCAGAATGAGCTTACTGTATCTGGTCCTCTGGTGTGGTGTGCTTGAGACTTTATTTTTTTTAGGAGTGGGTCCTAGGTGGTGGAAAGTTTCCAACCATCTTCTCTGTTGAAATTAGTCTCAAGCACACCAGAGGACCTGCGACCTTATGTAGTTTTAATGAATATTATAATAAAAAGACGGAAGCGTATCCAGTTTTATTTTGTCTCTTGAAATATTTTTAAAGGCCACTTGCTCAAGATCGTTTTGGTTTTATATAGTGTTTTATGTTTAAATTTTTGTTATATGTTATATGGTTTCGCCTGTAAGCCTGCTATATCCAACACACACTGGTTAGAAATTATGTGGTCTCTGCCTAACACGCTATATGCGGGTTAGAGCGTGAAGCAAAATTAGTTATTATAGTTTCTGAAGCCAAAATATATATTTTGGCTTCAGAAACTATAATAACAATACAATCAGATAACAGCCTATTGTCATATCGGAAGCATTGTCCTTTACTTACACAACATTATGTAAGTTTTGTAAGTGGGTCAAGTAATAATAGACAGTTTTTGTCAGTTGGTTCAGTTGCAGAGTTCTTTAGATAGGTGTAGATTCGATTAATATTTTTTTATTCAATTTCCATAGAAAGTTAACACGGCGTTGAGTTCCGCCACTCAATACGCCATGCTTCAAATTCGTTGGAAAGTGGGAAACGTAACGAAGTGTCTCAACATTAGGTTCCCAAGTTCCTTCTGTCTACTCTGCCATGTGCTTGATACAGTGTGAAGCTTAGTAAGTGAATGAATTTCCATAGAAAATTCACAAAACGTTGCAGCACAGTGGCACAATGTATGACTGTACACAACGGTTGTGAAATCGATTCCCATCAGGAGTTACTCTTTTTATTACCAGCTCGCTGTATCAGTAGAATAGGTAGAGCACAGGGAACCTGGGAACCCATTGTTAAGAAACTTCGTCCCTATTAAGTCATACAATTAATTGTATAGATAAATATGTATAGATAAATGAATGTTTAAACATTCAATTTATCTATAAGAAAATTATATCTAATATTTCCACTTCGTTTCATGTATGTATGTTTCAGATTATAAAATTGTAACTCTTAAGCTCGGGTTACTCAACTTTTGCTTATTTCATTTCCGCTAAAAGCTTTTACTACAACTGTTCTAGAATTTAAAAAAAAAAATATATATTATTAATATTCAAGCTTGTTTGACGTAACAGCTTAATGTCTACACGGCCTGTGGATGAGAATAAACTGTTTTCGTTTTCCTTCCTAAAATATCACCAAACGCAGAGTTGAGTTACGCAACGCAAGACGCAATGTCAATAATATTGGTTGATGTGTTCTTTACCGTGCTATGTGCAGTTCTTTTTTATTTAACCAAGAAAACTAAATGTTCTTTTAATGCGAAATTCATAGGTGGTTCAAGTAATTTAGGTGCTTTACATGTATAGAATATAAAATATAAAAAAAAAATGTGTTTTCACTATACTTTGTACAAATTCAAATACAAATATTTTATTAAAAATTAAGAAGTTACAAGCTTCGTTATTTGAACGTCAAACAATTTACCACCAGTTCACTAAAGTTACTGGCTCAGACCTGAGAAGAACCCAAGTTCTTCTTCGAGCGGGAAACTCAGCGGGACATGTCTTGCTTTTTTATCCAAAACTTTACATCATATAATTGTGACAATGAATTTAATTTCCTGGGGTAGGATCGAACTCACAACCTGTAGCAAGCTTGTGCCCCAGTAAAAGACATGTCTATCTGTAAGCTTTACGCTGTATTCCGCACAAAGGGAACCCGGGAACCTAGTGTTAAGACACTCCGTTCCTTTCCCTACTCTCCGCTGAATTTTAGTAGCATTGCGTGATGCGTGGTAGAACTTAACGCTTCACTTTGCCTTGTTACCAGAGCGAAGAAATGAATATATTAAATATTTAATTGGAAAATTATAAATATTTTACTTCTTCGAGTGGGGATCGAACCCACAACCTGTCGTTTACAGTCACACGCTTGTGCCACTGCGGCACGGCAGGCCTAGCAATAAGAAGATGTATAAACAATATGGCCGCCATGTTTACAATATAACTATTTGTCCAAAGTAGGTTAAGGTGTCACATATTACGTTATATTAAATGCCAATAACGAGTTATGTAAGGCTTTTTGCAATCACCAGCTTGTATGGAAGTTTTTTTATTTTGTATTCACGTTCTTTTTTTTTAAGTACGCTGTATCCTGAATTTGGGAGGGTAGCCAGGGGGAACTTAGGAACCTAGTGTTAAGACACTCCGTTTTGATTTCGACAATTTCGTTCCCAACTTTTCACTGAATGTGATGAACGTATTCATGGATGTTTTTTATACTCGTATAACTATCAAAATTTATAAACTATACGTAGATTAAGTGATAATAGCATAATTTGGTACCATCGAGCTGCTCTTATGATGGAGCCAGGTCCTGAATGGTGGAACTCTTCACAGGATACTTGTAAACCAGTCAAGTTTGAGCTTATATAGTTTATATTTTCGAGAACATTCTACAGCACTAATGCTCAACTATTCTCCAGGTAGAGTAAAAACTTCATTATAGAATTTTTTGAAAGCTTAAAGATCCATGAAATTTAAGATATTTTATCGTGGACGGTTAAATTGTTTTACTGTTCTTTTTTAACTGTGGTATGTACTTTTGTAATTAAACATAAATGTCGTTTTTATTTTTGATGATAATGATACAAACTACTTTTCTACAAGCAAACTTCGCAAAAAACTTATTTATTTGTAAGTGTCAGGCACGTAATGGTTTTTAAATAAATTCGAACCATAACGTAGGGTAGACAGAAAGTATCTGGAAACGTAATGTTAAGATACTCCGCTTCGAATAAGGATACTTTATTTCCACCGAATTGTAGGGATTTTTTTTTATGGAAAAGACACGGCAAACGAGCGTACGGGTCACCTGATGATAAGTGATCACCGTCACCCATGGCACCGTGTAGCACCAGAACAGCTACAGGTGCGTTGCCGGTCTATAAAGTGTATGGGCACCGGGGCCCGGCATTACCCAATGTGAAACGCAGTGGCCAAAGCCACTACTTAACGCCGGCACTTTGCCTCATTACTACAACGAGGAAATTAAAATATTAAATATTTCAATATGAAAATAAATTGGACCCATAATGTGTCCCTGAACCACGACTGACCCCTATCCCCCAAGGGGCAATAGAACCTGAAACTGTAGATCAAATAGTTAAAAAAAATCTCGTCACTGACATAATTTCGTAAAATACGTACAAAATATTAATTACGAAAAAGCTTTGCAAAAATAAAATAATAGAATGCATACATATGTTGTATAACGCTGTATAAAGTACATAAATTAATTATAATATGATCTCTGGCGTAACTGATGTTTGGTTAATACTTTATTGAGGTGAAAGTGTCATGATTTTTTTTAAAAGTTCTCAATTTTTTAGCATACAAAATAACTTTTGGTGCCTGAAGTACAATGGACCGACTGTAAAAAAGACGGTTGTGGGATCAATCACTTATTTAATTTTTTTTATATGTTGTTTTGGTAACGAGGCAAAACACAGCGTTGGGTTCCGCCACTTAACACACAATGTCTCGATAATCCGACAGATGAGGATCTTAACGAGTAAGGAACTTAATATTAGGTTCCCATGTCCCCTCTACCTTCCCTGCTATATGTGAATAAAAAAGATATTTTCAATTCCAACCTAGTCCCTGTTAAAAACTTTTCAGTTTTATAATATTACTACAGATACCTTTAAATTAAACAGTTGTCAAAAGCTCTAAGAAAGTAATTATCGTTGTTACATTGTGAATGATAGGCATAAGGAACCTGGGAACCTAATATTAAAATATTCATTCCGTTC
The DNA here is from genome assembly GCA_019049475.1 of Eueides isabella. Taxonomy (NCBI): domain Eukaryota; kingdom Metazoa; phylum Arthropoda; class Insecta; order Lepidoptera; family Nymphalidae; genus Eueides; species Eueides isabella. The sequence continues at coordinate 2,059,235 of CM032410.1, read as the reverse complement.
CCCCTTTTACTCAGAATTCTTGCTGTACTGCGTGTCTACTGCACTGCACTATATCTCGTTACCAGAGCGAATAATTAAAAAAAAACATTCCCTCAAATCTGAATTGAACCTACACCCACTGTAAAGTTGATTTACAGTTATAACATAACAAAGTGAACGTTCCACACAAGCTACTGTAATGGAATAGTAAAAAGCGTTTGGAAATACTCTGACCCCAATATTTGTATTGACAAGAATTGGTTTGGTAAGAGACAAGTCAAGTGACTCGCCAATGAAATATTACTTAAGTATAATTTTATAATGTTTTAAAGTACGTTTCTCAGATATTTCAATATATTTATACAAATAATGCTGAGTGTGCGCAATAGGTTTCAAGCGTGTGACTGTAAAAGCAACAGGTTCGATACTCACTCGAGGTAAAGAAATATTTAATATTTTCAATTAATTCAATTTAAATATTTAATATATGCATTTTATCGCTTTGGTAACTAGGTACGCGGTGTTGAGTTCTGCTATTAAACATGTAATGCCTCAAATTCGGCGGAAAGTGAGGAAAACGGAGTATCTTAACACTAGCTTATATATATATATATATATATATATATATATATATATATATATATATATATATATATATATATATATATATATATATATATATATATATATATATATACATATATATATATATATATATATATATATATATATATATATATATATATATATATATATATAATATATATATATATATATATATATATATATATATATATATATATATATATATATATATATATATATATATATATATATATATATATATACATATATATATATATATATATATATATATATATATATATATATATATATATATATATCTATATATATATATATATATATATATTTATATCAGCTGGGCGCCGCGTTGAATTCCGACGATCAACACACAATGCCTCAATTTTGGCGGGAACGAAACTCGCACTTAGCATCAGCCTTGCTATGTGAGGGATACAGCATAAAGCTAAAAAATGTCTCAAAAGTGATTGAACTTATTTCTTAGCCAATATGAGCCGTAATTTGCAATTTCAATGTATACAGCTTAAATGTTCAGTGAACCGCTTAATAGATATTTATCACAAGAAATGATAGTGACACAAAATTATATGTAATATTGTTTGTGACCAAATTTGAACGCGGCGTTGAACTCCGCCACTCAACATGCAATATCTCAAGAGTTTCACGTTTCACAAAATGGGGAACACCCTTATAATAGGTTCCCAAAAAAAGAAATGACTAATAAATCTAACAGCAGTGCCTGAAACTTGAGATACAGGAATAATTTTGCTCTCCGCTCTCCATTGTCTGAGTTCCTTTTGGTACCTGACCAGAAGACTTGGTACCAGAAAAAGAAGGGTACTGTAAACTCGATCTGGCTGTCTGCGGCACCATAGCTCCTGAATTAATAAACTGATTTCAGTGTGGTTTTTTTTAATCGGAAAAATATTTCATCTTATTAATTGTAAGCTATTTTCTACGAAGGTCAGATCAGCATTTGAAAAACTACAAGAACTTTACTAAAATGAAAAGGTGGAGTCTTTAGTAGAGGGAATTTGGGAACCTTAAGTTAAGACACCCAGTTCCGTTATCTGGGTCCCCATTGACAGTGTGTAGAAATTAAAATATCAAAAAAAAAATACTCTAGTGATGATCGAAAACACAGCCTGTTAACAAAGGCACACTGTGCCTCTGCGCCACTGCAGGCCTCACTTATGCAGATGCATTCCTTTATTATGCAGTCCACGATGCAATACATTCACCCCTTTATCATATATCTTACTTTTGTTCTGCACAAGTATGTATGTACACGCGTTTAAATTTATTACTTGGTATTTTAGATATATTATCCTTTGTGTGGTCAACGGGACGGGATTCATTATATATATACTGCAGTTTTGCATTTCTTTTGTAAAATAGCAGCCTCAAGTTTTTTCTGTAAGACAGAGGAAGGTCAAGGAACCTGTTTCGTGGCTGTGAGTTCCCCACCTTGGGGGGATGATTGTTCATTTTTTTTGCACTGGTAGGTAAGTTACACCGTTCAGTTGAAATTGTTATACGTTTTCCAGTTAATGACAAACAACGCACAAACGAAACTACTGGACGAAATAATGTCTTTGTATTTCGCGATTGTTACAAATTTTAAATGAAACACTTTTGACCGGATTAATCGCGTATATTAGATGGTAAACATTTTTTGGGAAACCCGACGTTTCGAACACTTTACAGTAGTCCGTGGTCACGGGTACACTACCCATCATACAGTCTTCCCGAAATTGACGTAGAAAGTTGAAATTTGGCGTGAACACAGGTAGATTAGTGAATGGAAGGTGCTTATCTCGAGCACAAGAAGGTATGGAAGGTGCTTTTTACGCACAAAAAGATACAGTTACAATTTCCTACTTACAAAATTATATTTATTCTTACACGATTTCTTGAAAACCAGTCGTAAATGACCTTCACCATTTCTTAACACAGCTATATCTCCGGTTCAGTTTAACCAGTTTACATATTAGAATCGAACATCAAGCTATAATATTGATTAATATAAATTCAATTAAATATTTATTGATTCGATTCTTCGCTCTGGCTTACAAAACAAAGCGCGGCGTTGGGTTCCGCCGCGGTTCTGTTGGATTAGGTCTTAATTTTCCTCTGCCTACCCTGCCATGTGCAGGATACAGCATAAAGTTCAAAAAAAAATAAGAAAATGTTGATCGAACTAGTAGAAATGTATAATAAAAAAAAATAAGCTGTATTCTTAACATAATTAAGACTTATCCTTCCTGAACCGTCTCATCCTTCCTTACTTGCGGGGTAGGCAGCGCCAAACGCTACGGTCTCTTATCATACCTCTTTTGCCTCGTCCACTGTCATCGACTTCTTCATACATGCTTTTCGGGATGTCCTAATGCTTTTATACGAGACCTTCCTCCAGCATCATAGATACTCTGTTTCCGAAGGTCAACTGAGGTCTCTTCTAACTCTCTTACTATTTTCTCCTTCCGGATTCCATTAATAGTTTCTATTTAAAATATTAACCTATATACTTAGCCCAGTGTCCTCTTATTCCAAACACGTCACACCAATTGAGGTCTCAAGCCATATTAGTGCAGTAATACCGATAAGCCTTTCCTAGGTCAATAAAATATACAGTGTACTTTCACGCTTTTGCTCGCAAACGCAAGGACGGGAACCTAATACGAGGGAACCCAGGGCGCTTGGGGTGGTATTGGAATTTTCACTATAAATTATAGCACCAGGTTCCCAAGTTCCTCCGCCTACCATGGCTTGTGTAGGGTACAGCATGAAGCTAATAAAATAAATATCTTACCTAATAAAGTGGCTCTTACGAACAACTACTACATTTACAGTCAAATCCTATGCACTAAGCTGTATATCTTCTTCTTGATCATGGACGAAGTTAACCATGGA